>MCJB01028083.1:116208-126678 GCA_002018475.1 Nicotiana obtusifolia
CCTGACCCCTGCCCTACCCCCCACCCTCCCCGAGGACATGACCTTACTCTACCATCCTAGACCACAACAACTATACCTATGATAGACTAAGGCAACTCACTAACACAAACCAAGCAACAGATTAAACTGGAAGAGGACAAGTAGAAACTACGAATAAGCAACTAATAAACTAAACTAATGCGAACTAAAATGGGAACAAGTTAACTAACACAAAGAAGGGAACCGGAAAGCGGGAGGTACCAACTCCCGAAAGTAGAACCTGGAAATTTGACTCGATGCACACCTGAGGATACAGACACTGGCGTGCTTTCTTCTAGCTCCCACCGGCCTTTGCAAGCACCAATCCGGGCTGCTCCTCACTGCTCTTTCGTACGCCTCACTCTCGTCCAATTGCCGCGGCTAACAACCTAAAAAAATCACACATGCCAACCACGAAACCAAAATGGGGGTTGACAACCCGTCATTGCTGCACTGGTGTTTAATTTTATAACAGCCCGGGCTACCCAACTAAATAGTGGGCGATTATGGTAGAGACTGCCTGTTAGGGTTTCAGAGGCAGGGAACACAAAAAAAAAAAGTGGGGNGGGGGGAGGGGTGATAGTGAGAAGAAAGAGGTAGGAGAGAGGAGGAAAGAGAGCAGAAAGAGAAGAGAGAAGGAGGAGGAGAGAAGAAAGAGGAAAGAGGAGAGGGTCTCTCGCTGGGAACACCAGGGGGAATTGGGGGAAAAGAAACAAAAAACAGAAGAGGGAAATCAGGGGAGGGGGGATAGTGAGAAGAAATAGGGAAGAGGGGCTGCTTACCTGTGTGTGGTCACTGGTGTTCTCGCCGGTGGGTGAAGCTGGTCAACAGAGAAGAAAGGGGTCGAAAAGAGAGAGGGAGAAAAGTAGCCGTTAGAGAGAGAAGGAATTAAAAGACAACAAGTAAAATAAATAATTTTATATATTATCTCCCCTCATAACAGCACACATATTTCCCATACAAGGTAGAAAAATAAATTAGTGAATGTTATTCTCTTACCTGACCTTGTCTTCTTGGATTTCTCGAATAAGCCTATCTAGTGACTCCTGATGAAGATTGCGTGCATGCTTGGCCTTGGCCTCAGAGGCATTTCTCTGTGAAGTGATTGAGCTGTCTGTCTGCGTTAGTTTACTTGGAAGAATGATGAATAGTTTTTGATGAGATATACTATATTTACATGCGAATTTTGACACTAAATGGTTCGTTCCATATACCTTCTTGTAAATAATGCGACTGTTGAGAGTTTGCATAATCGATTAGATGCTTTGAATCTATATATTCGATGGATTTCAATTAATTAGACAAGTTCTTTGCATATTGATTGTCAGCGCTTATTCACATTGGACATTAAATTAACTACCTAAACTAATAGTTGTTAATAAAATCGTATGTGATGTCGTAACAAAGTCTTGTGGCCAAGTCCTTGCAGGCGGAATATTTAATTTTGCCCTTCTTTCTGGTGCAAGAAGAAATATGTACAACTGCTGCGTATACTGATATGTATTATAACCTTTGTATAGGAATTCCAATTCCAACTATTTTGCCCCTTAACCCATTCAAACGAATAAAGATCGCGTACTAATATACAATTTCCCATCAGCCTATTGTGATCTTGTGATCTATTTTTATAGTAGTCTATTATATACTAGTGGTCGAGTACTGTGCATAGAAAATCTGTAGAAATCCAAATAAACAATGACGAAGAAGATGAGCTACAAACACTTACCATACGAAGGAATTACACAATATACCACTTAAAATGAATTATCAATCAATGTACCGCCAATCTTATCCCCAAATCGACATATCTAAAAAAAATTTCTTCCTCTCTGCAATCAATAAATCAACAGAATGAGGCTTTGAGAGGATTTGGGAAGAAGGGAGACAACTTCTGTGTGAGAAATAGAAGAAAAACATGCTGAAATGGGGGATTCAACTTTGAAAAATGGGAATTGGAAAGTGCTGAATAGCGAGAATCGGTTAGGAGTTTTGTTTTGTTTTTTTGTTTTTTTGTTTTTTTGTTTTTTTTTAAATTCTGAAAATATTATATTTAAATATATTAGGACCAAAGTGTAATAAATGAAACATTGGAGATAAAGTGTGAACTTTTTTTTAACTTTATAATTAACCCAAAATCCATTTAAATACTAATTAGGCAAGAGGATCAATCCTACAGTAATTAAAATTTAAAGGCCAATTTGCGCTTCTAACTTTAAAAAAAAGGCCAGTAAGAAGCAATGCCTACCATTTTCAAATAATTACATCCGGATAAAAATATTTTACTACCATAGTTTAGTGAGTAAATACCATATACCATACATATACCATTTATAAGAACATCAAGGGTTAATAGAAAAATAACATAGGTCCCTTGTCTCATCATACATAGGGTTATAAGTCTTTTTTACACTACCCACGAGCCCACGAGCTCTTTCCCCAAAGGTTTTGGGTTTTCTCGTTTTCTTTTTTCCTTTCCTCTCCGCCATGAAATGAATTAGATTTCCCGGAAAATCCCATCCAATCAGCAGATAGCATTTTCCGATTATTTAATCTCTTCATTGTTTATATATAATCTAGAAAACCGAATTATTTAGGGATTTGGTGAAATAATGGGCAGTGGAGATGGAGAAGATGATCGGACGTTTAGGGTTAACAATTTCACTGCCGAAGGATTCTCGAAGCTTCGGGAACGAGTTAAGGATAAACTCAAGGAGTTCATGGGTGACTACACTGATGATACTCTCGTGGTATGGTTTATTTCTAGGGCTTAGAACATATAATGGTGGATTACGACACATTGTGCTGAAAAGTGTTGAAAATTTTGGGTGTGAAGTTGTTGTTATTGTAGCGAAGAGTATTAAAAGTATAATTTTGTTGTAGTATTGAGTTCTGGATTGATTTCAGCATTTGTTTCACCACCATTTACTTTTTGAGTTGGTGCAAGTTTCTAATTGGATTGTGTGAAGGGTTGAACTGCTTACATAGATTTGATTTTGTAACTTTTCATCTTGATTTATGGTTTAAATAAGCAGTTTACAAAAGATACTGACTGTTAAAAGATGATATTAACTGTTTATTCTTCCTGGTATAGACAAACTTATAATATGACTTCTATGCAAAAGTTCTAATTTACCAGATGTTCCCTGAGGGACTTGTGTCAAATTTTTTGTTCTCTCATACTAAATCCTGCTTCATCTATGAGGTCCTTGCAAGATGGTTGGTGTCATGTAATGGAGACCCATTCTCAGTTTCTATGTTAAAAGGCGCTTTTAGTTCTTTTCGTGGAACCAGACCACTCTGCTATATTACGGCTTGGAACTTTAAACGTTCTTTGTATTATTGGTGCACTGTCAACTTGCACAAGAATTTTCATTGGATTGTATTTTACATATTGATTTCTCATGTACTATATTATTGGAAATTTGTTGTTATTCTGAATCTAGCGACAACAGATATTGTTTGTTCGTTTACATCCATGTATTTTTCTTCTGCCCGTGATATTTGAGCATCCTTACTCTTTGATTTATTATATTGATCTGTGCATCTTTTGGAGCCTCAGTTCTATCAGATTATTGTATGACCTGATACTTATGAGTCTAGCTACCACACATATTTTGTTGATATGGTGTTCCTTGTGGGTGTGTCATATTTCTCCTTAAAATTTATCATGCTAATTTCTGCTATGCACCTGCAGGAATATGTTATAGTGTTGTTAAAAAATGGAAGGCGGAAAGAGGAAGCAAGAAATGAATTGAATGTTTTTCTCGGAGAAGACAGTGACTCATTTGTTGCTTGGTAATATAATAGCCATACTGCGGTTATAGTATTTGTTCTGTGCTAAGTATTATTGTACCATTCTGATTCTTGTTAATGTTGTGTAGGCTATGGGATCACCTGGGATCAAATATAAGTCTTTATGTGCAACAAAAGGATCCTGATACAGGAGGAGGGACAAAAACCAAACCTGCTAGTGCAGAGCAAGCTGTAAAGAGTGATTTGCACCACCTGGACTCTGATGCTGATAAAGTGAAATCAAACAAATCTAGAAGCCGCAGAAAGGAGTGGAAAGGGCTGGTTACCGTTGAACACCCTACTCTACATAGTTCTTTGGCAGACAGCACTCCTACGGAGGAGGAAGCTCATCAAAAAGTTGGTCATTCAAAGCGATCCCTCTCACCCCAGCCAGAACTTCAGAGAAAAAGAAGCCGACCTGAAGAAAGGCCGAAAAAGGTTTCTGGAATTTCTGTACATTGCTTTGTTTTGAGGATTGAGAGAGTGCTGCTGAATTGTTATATTACCATGAAGGAGTTCTTAATTGAATTACTTGAAATTTTTCGTGTTTTCAAGCTGAATGCTCTGCCGAATTTGACTTTTTGATCAACTTTTCTGTCCCAAATGTGCATGTCTAATCTAACTATTTCCTTTCGTTAATGCCTGTGTATATCATCCTACCATGAACAACTATTGTTAGATGTCTTACTTGGCAGTCTGGGCATAATTAAACATAGAGCTGTGTTCGCACATATGTCATAGTACACATATCTACATGGTGATGTTCGCCACTTTTTCTCTTTCGCGCTAAAAAAGGCTCTTTTTTTTTCCTCATTGTTTTGGGGGGGGGGGGGCTGAAGGAGTTTTTACTTGAATAGAAGCCAGGGGGTTCCGTTTCCTAGTGTATTAAGTGATGCAAATTAGCAAGCTGCTTTTTAGTTTATGGAAGAACCGGAGTTGCAGTTAAGACTCACCCTTTCATGTATTTTATGGAGTGGTTGGTTTATTGAGCTGGCTTTGCTGTTGTCATTTAGTTATCATGCTATTTGGTCTTGGGTTCCATGGAGAAATTACTTTTTCCTTCCCTTCTTTCTAGGACTGTTTTTCCACTCCCTTTTGTTTTTCGATTGTAATTGGAGGCGACAATGTGGGTGATGAAAATTTCTGTTGATTTAATTGAAGTTGAGTATAGGTGGTGGGTATATTAAGTTTGACGTGCAAATAATTTAAGTCACATACCATTTAATGAGAGTTTATTCTTGAAAGCAATTAACTCTTCCAACCATTTATCACCTCAGAAAAGAAAGCGTTCGAGATTGTTGATTTCAAATATTTTGAAATGAGATATTTTTTTAGCAATGTCTTGCGTGGACCTGGTTGGTAAATCACGTTTCTCCAATCCCCCAGGATGGGCGTAGTGGTCAATGAAGTGGTTGCAAAGTGAAAAAACACAAGGTGATTTCTTGTCTAAGACTTGGTAGGCAGAGTTATCAGGTATCTGTGCTATCTGTGCTGGTAGGAGGTAGCAAGTATCTAGGGGAATTGAGATGCGCGAGTTGGCCTGGCACCACCATAACTAGAAAAATCACCTATATCCTTTGTTTTAAAATAGAAGATAAAAAGTAAAAATCACTTTCCGCCACATCTATAGATCTGTTTTAACAGAGAGTCAAAGTTATTCACAAATGATGAATGTTTAATGCTTTTGTCGTTGTTGAGAGTACCTTAACTTGTGGGTGGATTACAAACAATAATAAGCTTATATCCTGGGTACCTTTTATTTAGTAGTTCTGTTAATTGGGACCATGTAAATGTGTGTTGGCAGCATCACTAGGGTAAAACTTGATTTCTAGTTTTTTTCGCATTATGGTATGTATTATATTGCCATATTGATAGGATCGTGAGTTCTCCCTTCCTCTGTGGGTGTGTGGGGGTCCCTTTTCTTCTTTAATTAGGTTTTCTTGTTTCTGGTATCATTTATCCTGTTCTTTTCTCCTCCATGGTTTTTTCACTTTGGTGATATTTCTTTCTTCATAAATTCCGGTTGGTTAAATTCCCATCCCAATTTGAACGAAGTTTAAAATGAATTAATGCCTGTGATTTGCTCTGGTTGTGTCGCCCACTACTATCTTTTCAGAATTTCTGAGTATGTAGTTGACTTCTAGTGTATTGCTACTTGTTACTTCTTGGTGTTAATTATAGTCTTTTTAATGTTATTGTATTTTCAGTGCTAACATTACTTTCTTAGTTCTTTTTTAAATATTATTTTGCTGTTATTGCTGTACATAGACAGACTCCCTATCATATAATACAATATAAATCATGGTTATGTATTTTTTTGTAAGATAAATGTGGATAGCTTTGTTGAATAAGGATTGAGTAAGCTGATTGCAAGATGAATTGCATAAAAACTGAATCAAGTTCAGTACTAGAGTTTTTTCTAATCTAGTTTAAAAGAGCCAGAGAATATGAGGTTTGATCTAGTTTTGAATGTTAAACAGTGCATTCTTATTTAGCTCTATCTTAATGAAACTATTCCACCAACCTTGGCTCTAGAAGTTATTCTGTACACGTCCATCTTCGCTCCTTCTTAGCTGTTGTTCTACCCTTATGTTTTGCGGTTGGATGGCGCTAGTTGAGAAAACCAAGATCTCCAATCGTATGATATTTTTCGGATTGGATTGTTGATGGATTGAACTTCCTTTGAGTAGTCCTCTCGACTCTTTATTTACAAATCGCTACTTCAGGTAATAATCTCCTTTGATTAAATTATTTGCTTTTGATAGAGGGAAGACATTCGTCAACCAGCAATTGCTGCTACTCGAAGGTTGCTGCAATTTGCAGTAAGAGATGCCGTGGCTACTTCTAGGCCATCCAATTCCAATCTAGAGTCCTCACCTTCACTAAAGCGTCTTCGCTCTGTGGTCTCTACATCCGTGGAGGACTCATCCCTTCAAGAACGCCCACAGAGGATACGATCGGTTGCAAGAGCACCAAATGCCATGGCCACCGCTATAAGAGCCGTCGCAGAAGCTGCAAAAGATGTGGCAAAAGTTAGATCGTCGGCAAATGTGTTTGACAGGCTGGGTCGGGCTACTGGCGCTCTCGATCCTTCAAACCGATTGGAAGAATCTAAACAAGCTATTGCTGAAGATGTACAAGATCACTCTTTTGCTGATGCCTCAACTTACCTTCACAGAAGTAATTATAGAGTAAAGCATATTGGGAAGTCTTCGTTGAATGATGATGCTGTGGTGGTTTATAATTCAGCATCGGATGATGAAGCTGATCATGGTATCAGCCCTGTTAATAAAGGGGCTATAGATGCCCCGAGAACTGGTGCACGTGTTAAAAACGTAGGGCAGACTCCACTTGTAGTTGAGTATGGTGTTGCTGACAATGCCAATGATATTTTGTACAAGTCACAGAAGGACCAGGATCAACCAACTTTTGCTCCTGGTGCTCCTCACCAGCCAATAAATGTTCCATTAAATGTGAATACCTGGAAATCACCTCAGTATCAGGAGGCAAGACAGGCATTGGAGATAGAGAATCAGAGATCTACACAAAGCAGCGAAGGCTTGGCCATCGAACCTGACATGCTGTTGACCAAAGAAAGCACTAATCCTATTGCAGTTGCTAATGGAAATGTAGACATCTATAATCTGCTATGAATCATTATGGCTTAAATCTTTGGAGTCTTTAGAAAATACTTAAACAATATGCTCTTTGCTAGGTGAAACCATATGCGGGCACACAGAAGGAATCTCAAAAGATGGCTTCTATTAATCAGGGTGAGTCTGATCATCTCTAGTTCTGTGTGCTTCTACTTTCTAGGCATGGTAAAAGCATATTGAAACTATTAGAGATAAATAATAAGATTAATTAGGGCATTGCCAAGCTAATATTAGGATTGAGTTTAGGGTTTATTGCTTTCATTATGCGTTGCTTGTATTACTCTTAACTTTGTGAGGTGAAGTACTCAAAATTGCTCTAGTCACTGCATTAATATGTGTTTAGCACTCCCATTCTGCAATTCTCTAGTGCCACCTTTTTTTCTTTATCTTATGTGTAGGTCATTTTCTGGTATGTCAGGTTTGTATTCTACTGGTCCGCCTACAGAAGATGCTGATTCACGGACCATCTTTGTCAACAATGTAAGTTTCTTGTCGATTAACTATTGGTCCATATTCACTAGATATATCCTTTCTTGCTTAATTGCTGAAAAGTATTTATTTTGTCTCCTTTGTTTCAGGTTCATTTTGCTGCTACAAAGGATAGTCTTTCTCGGCACTTCAATAAATTTGGGGAAGTGCTTAAAGTGGTTATCCTGACTGATGTAGCAACTGGGCAACCCAAAGGGTCAGTTAATGTTTTCATCACTTTTTATCAATCTCTTATCTAATATTATTGAGTGCTAATGCCTAAACATATAACATAAACAGGTCAGCTTACGTGGAGTTCATGAGAAAAGAATCCGCAGAGAATGCTTTATCTCTTGATGGAACATCGTTCATGTCACGCATTCTGAAGGTATGTTTCCAAAGACGGATGGTATTGTTTGTCATAAGTTGGTGCATTGGTATTGTCTTTACTGCAGTGTTGATGTGGAGCAGTTCCCTTTTCTTTTTCCACTTTATCGTTTTTATGGTTTATGGTTTTTGTTTTTGGCCCTTTAACACTCCCTTCAAGTTTTTCTCAGTTATTTCTTCAGCTACAAGTTAACTGATTTTCGTACTGATGACCACCATTCTGATTTGGTTGTAATTGATTAGGTTGAAAGTGGATTGTATAAAAATGGTAACAACTCTTCCATACAGCTTAACGAAATAAATAAGATAAAATAGGTTGATTTGTTTCATGCAGTTTCAATTTATTGGTGAGTGCTGAAAGTCGACAGATATGATGGTGCACTCTCAAGCCTTCTGCAAGAGCTATAGGATGTTAATTCTATAGAACGTTTGAGTTTCTCAGAAAATAATTAAAAGCTCACTTTTCCAAAATTATCACCTTCAACAAGGAAATTTGTCATGAATTTATCACAATATAAGAAACATCACACATCTGGCATCCAAGGGTGTGATGTAGCGGTCAATGAAGTGGATGAAAACCATGGGAGAACAGGGATCATCCCAATAGAGACGAAAAACGCTAGGTGATTTCTTCCTATCTGCCAGAGTCTTGGGTGCTTCCTGACCTATGTAGTGTGCTGATGGGATGTTTAGCAGGTAACTGTGGAATAAATGAGGTGCGCGTAAGCTGATTTGTACTACTGTATTAAAAAGACGAACATACACCTGACTATCACCTAAAAATTTATTACTAAAACAAAGGGAGGGAAAGAGATTGCCAGAAATGCAAACTAAGTTGAGTATGGATATAAGCAAACATATTCAGTAGCCGCTGCAGGCACTTTTCAGCTTTGTTGCTCGGACTCTCCGAAAATGTCGGTGGGTGCGTGTTGGATCCTCCAAAAGTAGTGGATTTTTGGAGGATCCGACACGGGTGTGGCAATTGTTTTGGAGAGTCCGCGCAACATAACTTTTCAGCAATATGCATGTGATGCAAGTACTGCCAAGAAGTATATCTGCAGTATAAATTAACAATGCTTAATGAAGAAAAATAAACAAACAATGTTTAGTGAATGACAGGAAGCTTATGGGTTGTGCCTACTTATGGCTTTTCATCTTTATTTTTTGTGTTTTAATTTATCGTTTTGATAATGGTGGTGTATGGTCAAGCTTGCATGGCAGCTTGACTATTCCACCAGGTACCTGCTACTTCCCACCAGCACATGTACCAACCAAGACTTAGACAGATAAAAAAAAATCACCTAGTATAGTTTGTCTCTACTGGAATCTTAACCCTACTAGTCTTCAAGGCTTGCACTCACTCATTGATCACTAATCCACACCCTTGGTGCATTACTTTTCGTCTTTTATTTGGGATGTATACAAGTGTGTGAAAGCTGTTTGGAGGTATTGCTTGGTCACTTTTGTGGAAACTTCTTAATTTCTTGTTTATGTTATAGTTTGAATTCTAGTAAAACTGTGTTAGGTTTCAGGGAGCATTCATTCTTCTAATAAAAAGTTGCTAACACGAAAAAACACTGTGCAATAAAACAAAAAAAAAAACAAAAAAACCACTTTGTGTAGGATTTACACTTCTTAAATTTTATGTGCGATTCGTACTGCAATCTTCTATGCTTACTAGTCTTAGAGGCTTGCACTCACTCATTGACCACTAATCCACAATCCACACCCTTGGTGCATTACTTTTCATCTTTTATTTGGGATGTATACAAGTGTGTGAAAGTGGTTTGGAGGTCTTGCTTGGTCACTTTTGTGGAGACTTTTTAATTTCTTGTTCATGTTATAGTTTGAATTCTAGTAAAAATTGTGTTAGGTTTGAGAGAGCATTAATTCTCCTAATAATAAGTTGCTAACACGAAAAAACAGTGTGCAATATAACAAAAAACAAAATAATCACTCTGTGTAGGATTTGCACTTCTTAAATTTTATGTGCGATTCTTACTGCAACCTTCTATGTAATGATGATTATTAACTACGGTAAGAAGGAACTGGTAACTCTAGAAAAGGCACATAGTAGCTTAGCTCCATAAGTATATTCCCGTATCTAATTTAGGATCATTGTATTGGTTTCCTTTTTTTTTTTTTTTTT
>MCJB01028083.1:128355-152762 GCA_002018475.1 Nicotiana obtusifolia
GGGGGGGGGGGGGGTATAGTCATTTCTACATCTCTTTTTTTGAGGGACCTCTCTGTTCATTTAAGCACTGAGTATTGTTCGTTTATGCAGGTTGTGAGGAAAAGCTCTGCTACTCCTGAAGCAGCATCTGTCACTGTATGGCCTCGTGTTACCAGGGCTGGTCCTTTTGCGGTTTCTAGGTTTGGTCGGGTTCCTTTTCCTAGAGGCATCCCCACTTTGTACAGGTCCCGGCTCCCAGTCAGGCCTGGTGCTAGAAGTATGCAATGGAAGCGTGATGCTCAGCCCACATCGGCTGAGAATTCCGGTTTGCTAACACCCTCAAGTAATGCAGTTCCTTCTTCCATTCCTCGGAGTATGACATATGTACGAGCAGAATCTAAGACTAATGGAGATTCTAGTGCGGCTTAGTTGATTATAGCAGTTCCCACAGTCCTATCTCTCCGAGAATCCAGCTCTTTGTGGGATGGGTTGAAGTCCAACAGACGTACTTAGACCGTACATGATTGCTTCCTCTGGTGCATCAGTCATGATAGGGATACATGTGCGCGTAATCACAAACAGAGTGTTACTGGTTTTGCTTTATCTTAGTGTTCTTTCCATATAGTTGGGTGGGAAAGACATTGGGAAATGTTATTAGATTAGGTTTTTGAAGTGGTTATTATCAGATTGTTGGATCCAGGTATCTGAAGGAGTTATTGTCAACTTCGAGCTGGAATCTGTGAATAGAAGGTGGAATGGTGGATGGGTTGTTTATTTGATTAGAGACATTTGAAATTTCATTCTTGACAAGGAAAAAAGAAAGAAAAAAGTTTAGAAGAGGACAAAAGTGAAAGCTAAAGTGTGCTGCCTTAGCTGCATTTTACATATCTTGTTTTGGTCCAATAATATAGTTACTAGTTGAGATCTGCAATCAGTGCGAATTTAGTTGATGATTTGGCATTATTGTTAACAGAGCTTTCAAAAGAAACGCAGAGCCTGAAAAGGACTATTTTACTTTATCATTCTGTAATTTGCTTTGGCCAACAAATTCATGCATCTATAATTTTGTATTCAAGGGAATACCTGGTTACTTTGAGAATTTGTTTGGTCAAAGTAACAATAATAGCCGTTGGAAAAGAAAAGAATAGTTAGATACAGTTGTGTATTTTCTTACTTACAGTTTTGTGGTCAAGACCAAAACCCTTTTGTGGGTTGGATCACCTCCAGTAATTTGCAATACATCTCTTGATAGAAGCCACGTGTCTGTGGAAATTAGATGGCCCCCGATTTCATCCTTTTCCTCCACCCATCTAAAAGTCCCTCTCCGAACAAACGAAAGAGAATATAGCATCCAAATTAAAAGAGTGACTAGTTGGATGCAGGGGAGTATGTTTTGGTTCGGTCGATTATTTTATAAAATTTTTATTATACTAATTTTTAGGTTATTTTATTTTGCATAATTAAAATTAGACTTTTCAAAAATATTCCAATGATTTTGATTTCTTTTCGGTATCCTTACGATACGATTAATTTTTGGTATTTATTTAAAATGGTCATGTAAGAGTTGCAAGTAGAAGTTGGAACGTGATAATATACGCGGGGGCAAAATCTAGATATTTTTACTGTTCAAAAAATAATGAATCAAGAGAACATAAAAGATGTTCAGAATAGAGATCCATTCCACTATTCTACAGTAGCGTAAACTAAATAAAACGAAAAACAAGAGAAATATAAATCACACGAATGAAAAGATATTAATCAAGTTGGGATTTAAGAATAGTGTCTATTAGATTAAGTATCAAACAAGAGATTTCTAAATCATACGGGAGGAAAGATATCTGATACTTACTACTCAAGATCGTTGGAATATCTTATAACTTGCTACTCAAGATGTTGAAACTAATTTAGTGCCAAGAGGAATAGCAAATTAGGTTTGGGTGTTAATTATTTGTAGGCTTGTAGCCATTTCCATATTACTAAGCTTCAAGGAATTTTTTCTAATGATTTATTATTTTAAACTTATATATAAAATATATCTTTTATATATAAATTTATTTGGTAAGATTCACTATTTTTTCGGTTTATTTTTATAAAATTTAAAATCGACCATAATAATTCAGTACGATTATAAATTTATACAAGTAGGTATTCTTGAAAGAAACCTAATAATTAATTCGGTACGATTCGGTTCGATCGATTTAGCCGGTTTTAAAAGATCCATTGATACCTCTGATTGTTCACAAAGTTGTTATTTCGGGTGTACAATTTAATACGAGTACTAATTATAGATGTATTACATATTTTGACCATTTCGAGTGTTAACAGTATACTACAAACAACGCGTTGAACCACATTATTAGGATTAACGAAAATGGAAGAGTTCGAAGTATTTTGTACAGCAAAGTTAAATAAGACTAGAACTTGCAATATGTCTCACTTTTAAACT
Organism: Nicotiana obtusifolia; assembly: GCA_002018475.1. Taxonomy (NCBI): domain Eukaryota; kingdom Viridiplantae; phylum Streptophyta; class Magnoliopsida; order Solanales; family Solanaceae; genus Nicotiana; species Nicotiana obtusifolia. Next base: position 130,781 of record MCJB01028083.1, read on the forward strand.
ATGCGAAAATTTTGAAAATCAATTGAAGCAGTGTAACGTAAGAAGTTTCAAATGAGAGTCGGTCGGATCCATTTTCTCTTTCAATTTTTCCTATTGTTGAGTATACTATTGTCAGGTTTTCAATATCAGGAATGGAATCAAACCATAATGACCCACTACTTTGTTTTAATTAATCTCGGTCCTGTTTGAGTTGGTTTAATGATTTTAAAGCTACGACGTCTTCTTTTCTTTCCGAATGAACGTTTTGCCAATCTACATTGGTTATAGATTAACAACGTCAATTATGGCTCAAAACATGATTCTTAACTTTAGGATATCTATCTTAGATCATCCAAACCCCAATTCATAGGCACCCTAACCAGTAATTGTAACGTTGAGCTCTAGTGTGTCAGTTCGCGGTATAAGGTCTTGAGTAGCTTCATTTCAAGTTTTATGACTTGTATGTCTAGTCGGAATTGAATTTCGAAAAGTTCAGAGTTGATTTGTAAAGAAAATTCTCAATTCGGAAGCTTTAAATTGGAAGAGTTGACTAAGGTTTGACTTTTGAGTAAACGACCTCGGAATCGGGATTTGAGGGTTTCCAATAGGTTAGTATGATGATTTCGGACTTGGGTGTACATTCAGGTTGTGTATAGGGTGGTCTAGGAGCATTTCGGCGCTTATTGTGGAAAGTTGGCATTTTGAAGGTTTTAGAATTTCGTAAATTTGGTTTGGAGTGGACTTTGGTATTATCGATGTCTGTTTTGGGTTTCGAGCCTTGGAATAGGTTCATGTCGTGATTTGTGACTTGTACGTAAAGTTTGGCGTTATTCCGCAATATTTAAGTATGATTCGGACGCGTTCGTCGAAGTTTGAATATTTAAAAGTTTAACGAAAGGTTTCGATCATCGATTTGTAGTTTTGATGTTGTTTGGTGTGATTTGAGGCCTCGAGCAGGTTCGACTTATGTTTTGGACTTGTTGGTGTGATTGGACGGGGTCTTGAAGCCTCGGGTGTGTTTCCGGATGGTTTCGGACCAAGTTTGGATGAGTTGCTGTTGCTGGTTTGCTGGTGTTGGTTTTGTTCTTCGCGAAAAGGGTCTCACGCGTTCGCGAAGAACGAATTGAGCTGGAGGCCTTTTGTTCTACGCGTTCGTGGTAAGGAAGTTGCGTTCGCGAAGTGTTGGGCAGTGGTACTCTGCGTTCGCGATCACCTGGTCGCGTTCGCGTAAGAGAAGCTAGCCTGGCAGGGGAGTTTGGTCTTCATGTTCGCGAATGTGCAGCCGCGTTCGCGATGGGTAGGCTGTAGGGCTGTGCATAATTTGGTAAATACCGAATTACCGTATCGAAATCGAATATTTTGATATTTGGTATTTGGTATTTGGTATTCGGTATGGTATTTGGTTTAAGTTTTTAAAAAAATTGGTATTTGGTATTTTAAAATAAAATACCGAAATACTGATAATGTACCGAAATATATATTATATTACACAACACACATATTATTAATTATAGCATAAATATAAAAAATCTAATTTTACGTTCTTTTATTCTTTAAGTTATTAATTAACTCTAAGCAAGTAACAAGACATTTCTAATGATCAAATTTATTCTTTTATGTACAGTTTTCTCTCTGGGTTGATATTTGTTGGTTTCGGACAAAACTTTTGACAACAAATATTTTTTGTTTTGTACTTTTGAGTACTTTAATTAAGAATATTACAGTTTATAACTCTATGCACTAGTTACTATTCAAACCGAATAAACCGAAGTTAATGAACCGAATAAACTGAAACCTAAAAGAGAAAAACCGAACCATACCGAATTTAATTAGGTACGATATTGGTAAAACATATTAAGAAATCGAATACCGAAAATACCAAACTGAAATGTCTAAATACCGTATCGTACGAACCGACGAACACCCCCTAGCAAGCTGGTAAAGCTTCGCGTTCGCGGGCCTTGTCTCGCGTTCACGTAGAGGAACTGGGAAGCAGAAGCTGGTAGTGCTTTGTGAATACGAGGGCCTTGCCGCGCCCACGAAGAAGGTCGGGTTGGGCAGTATTATTTTAAAATTGGGGGTTTGGGTCATTTTCACTTCATTTCTTTCATGGGAGCCGACTTTGGAAAGATTTTGGAGTGCCATTTTCATCATCAACTATGAGGTAAGTGACTTTTACGCGTTGCGAGTTAAATACTTTAGATTTTTATATAGATTTTAACATGAAATTTGATAAAAATTGTGGAATCTTTAGAAGAAAACCTAGAAATAGTATTTTTGAATTTTGACCACGAAATTGGACATGGAATTAGGAATATATTACATATTTGAGTTTGTGGTGTTATGAGTAATGATTGTCTTCAAGATTTTTCGGAATCTAGGCACGTGTGCCCGACGGTTGACTTTGTTGACTTTCGAGCGGAGTTAAAAATTATTATAAATTAAATAATTATGAGTGTTGGAGTATATTTTTATTGGTTTACATGTTGTTTGACTAGTTTCGGATCATTTGGTTTTGAATTGAGGAGTTAGAGAGGCATTAGAGCCGGTTATTGGAACTTCGGAGCGAGGTAAGTCTCATGTCTAACTTTGTGAGGGAGAAACTACCCCCTAGGTGATGTGATTATTATGTGCTACTAGTTGTGGGGTGCTACGTACGCACGAGGTGAAAAGAGTCCGTACGTAGCTAAAGCATGTTTATGTTCGGGTGATTTAGGACTTTATCATGTAATGTTTGAATTATTTGAACTCATTTTGCTAGCTTAATTAAGTGAAATTATAATTGAAATTGATTTGGAAGATATTAGGCCGAGCTTTATTTTGAGTTAATTGGCGAGATATTTAATAAACAGTAAAAGTCATGTTTACTTTATGCTCCTGCACCCGTGTTGTAGCACGTGACTCGTAATTCGATAAGTTTCTTTTTTTTTCCTGTGGATCGGGTCGAACGCCTTGGCAATATATTGAGATGCATTTCTGGTTCGAGCTGGTTGACCCTCGGTAATATAAACACCACTCTGGATCGGGCCGTACGACCTCCTCATAATCGTGCGTGATATCGCTAGCAGTCCAGTAATTCATGAGATTCCCCTTTTATTGAGGCCTGGCTTTATATAGTATTCCTTATTCGTTTGAGATTGCATTTTATATTTCTGATATGTTGAGGTAGCATATTGAGAGATTTATATTGTCAAAAGAAATGTTGGAGGATTATGTTAGTTACCATTTACCTCATTATTACTGTTGTGCTTCATATCTGTTTATGATTTATCATACTGATTTATTGGACTATTAGTAGGTGTCGATGTCGACCCCTCGTCACAACTTCTCCGGGGTTAGGCTGGATACTTACTGGGTGCGCGTTGATTTACGTACTCATGCTAAACTTCCGCACTAAATGTGCAGGATCTGACAGGTTCATTTGGTGGTCATCTTGGCGCGTAGGCACAACTGCCGATGAGACTTTATGGTGAGCTGCATTCCAGGCTATGTATCACAATTCACAGAGTATCCATCGTATTATTATCCTGTCTAATGTACATTCTGGACAGATGTTGTATTATTATTGTACTCTTTAGTAATTGCTCATGCACTTGTGACACCGAATTTTAGGATAGTCTAGTTGATGTTTACGGATTTGCATATTATTATCACCTTTTATTTTTATACATTACTAATTATGTATGCACCCAATGATTTTAAATGTGTAAATTTTTTTACTTAATAAAATTTATGATTTCAAAAGTAATAAAATGAACAAATCACGATCTATAGCGGATTTTGGATCGTGATACTAATATATTTACAGTATGATAATTTACCTACTAAATTTACTTTTATTTCATTTTAAGTATTAAACTTTTAAATATGCTTGTGCAACTTTTTGTCGTAAATTGTATAGGCAAATGATTACCTTAAAAAATTATATTTCCTTGCTTTTCTCCTTCTTCTACTCTTCCTGAAAAAAAAAAATGAAAAGAAATATTTTAAGAATTATAAGCATGTCGGTGTTATCTTACAATTTCAAATAGAAAGGATTTGAAGTAAAAGAGCAGAATAAAAGTTGTATTTGAAGTGTCACGAAAAAAACATTCGTTAAAATACCATTGAATCAATATATTTTTCATACATTTGATTCCTTATTTTAATTTTGTGTACATTTAACTAGTATTATCGCGAAAAATAAATTTAACATACAATTATTTTTAAATAGTTAACTCTTATTATAATACATATATATTCTTATTCCATATTCTAGATTTCCGCATAATTCAGTATGAATATTATGTAGTATTGTTAACCAAACACCATATGAGGAATTTAATGCTGGGGTTATGTATACACTAATCAAACACGGTAATGGTTGACATTTGATTAATCAAATGATCCTAATTATATAGATTGACACTTGTTGACATATTTGCGATGTTGTAGCCAAGTCTAAGCTAAGGATTTGATATAAGCGAATTATCCTTTAAATGCTCATTTTGACTAAATTTAACATATTAATTCGTTAAAAAATTGCGAACCTTTTTTTTAATCCTTATTGGCAGTCATATGTATGTGGGAACAAGTGTACATGATTTTAAAGTTACAATTGACATCAGATCAGTTTGAACTTCAACTAATTATTTTAAAGTTATAATTTATATAAAGATAGTAATGCTTGTTATAAAAGAAAAGAATGAGATTTATCACTGCAAAAAGTGCTTCTTACGAAAAAGTTTAATCATTTGAAAATATTAAGCAAGTATTTATTAATTAGTATCTTTTTCTTCTGATATTCTCAACTTACGGTTAGTTATTATTCATTTTGATATGTTTACTACAGGCCTCTTATTATGTATTTTTAGCGATCTTGAATCATATAGTGTTTAGTTGGCATAGAACCAAAAAAAAAAAAAAAAAAAAAAAAAAAAAGAATTAAAGAGATGATGAGAATCATGAGATGTAGTAATCTTTCAATCGACATACTTGATAATCCTGCATTATAAATCTGCAACTTATCAGAAAGTGAGGCAATAAAATTCTTATCTTAAATTGGCGAAATAGTTTATTATTCATAATTAATATCCTCAACTTTGGAAAAATAGTTCATTAATCATAATTAATATCCTCAACTAACTAATATTTATTTTTTACTATAAATAGTACCAATTAATATGGCATTACATAAGCAATTAGCAAAAAATAATAGAGTATCAATTAGTTAATCAAAGATAATTTACTAGCTACAAATTCTCCTCAGTATCTTTTCCTTTGGATTTTTGTAGCTTTTTGTTTGTATTTGATTAGATTTTCCTCTTGCCAACCAAGCAGTTATTCACAAGGTGTTGCAACATTTTATGAAAATCCTACTAATCCCAGGGATGGTAATGTCTTGAAATATTGTTTGTTTCTATTTTCTTTTTTCATAAGACTTATATAGTAGATCTACTAGATTAAAATTAAATTAGACATGCTTTAGGTTTCAAATACAACTTTGAAGGTAAATCTTAATAGTTCAGTTGTTGGCTACCTGAATTTCACTTTGTTGGTGAGGGTATTGATTTGCTCTTGTAATTCCGTTATCAATTTCCCCTTCACTTCCCCTACATAATTTAAAAAAAAAATGCGAATAGAATTTTGTACATCACCGAAATGGCTTGATCAATATAGTCTTAATTTTACATACTTCATTAATGATTATAGGGCTAAATGATTGAAAACATAAATTATTCTTATTATTCTGTTCTAGGCGTTGCATGTGGGCTCGAAAATGATGGCAAACGCTTCCTACAATTTAATGATCTCGGCGGGAAATCAAGCTCTTTTTAAGCGAGGCTCAGGTTGTGGTGCATACTACCAGGTAAACATATTTAATGTGGCGAAGCCACATAAAATGAATGAAATTCAACAAAGAAAGTTATATAACGTTAATTGGTTAAAAAATGTTAAAATATAAAAACTTTTAATCTCCTTATAAGAGAAAATATATGTACAAATTTCAAAAGTAATATTTTAGATCTTTTTGAATCGGCTTGATAGAATTTCTGTTTCCGCTACTGATCTTATAAACTTTTAATTTTAGAATAAACGTACCTTATTTTGCCTGAGATGACTAGGAAATGAAACTCAAAAACAAAAGAGAAGATGTGCATGAATATTTTAGTTTCATGCATAAATGCATGGCATCTCTATCATATCGGCATTATTTTTCAGGTGTTGTGCACCTAAGATCAAAATCCGCATTGTTCGGGGAATCCAATAACAGTAACCCTTACTGATGAGTGCCCAGGAGCATGCAATAACGATCCGGCTCACTTCGATATAAGTGGATTTGCCTATGGAAAATTGGCGAAGTCTGGTGAAGCTTCACAATTATATAATGCAAGAAGAATCTCGATTTTTTTGTCAAAACTAAGTTGTTCTACAATAACTAAAAGTTACTTCCTTTGTTCCATCTTATACGAAGGTTTTATATAGGAAGCAATAAATTGATTTTTGTTCTTCTTATTTTCCTTCTGAGTAACACCGGTAATGCATTAATTTATTTTATTTTTATTGAACTTTACAGGGTAGCATGTAATTATAATACAAATATCTTATTTAAGGTGGACAAAAGCTCTAATCCTAATTTCTTCACAGTTTCATCTGAAGCAGTAGATGGAGATGGTGACTTTTCTTTAGTTGAAATCCAAACAAGCAATTCGAGTTGGATATCAATGCAACGAATGATTGGGGCAATTTGGAGTGTTGGCATAACCAGACACACAGAAACCTCCCTTTTTCCTCAGAGTTACTTCATAAACAAAGCAGGGTGTCACTGTCCCGAATGTCATTTTCGATAGCTTACAATCAAGATCAATTCACAAATCAACTATTAATTTCTCCAATAACCTATAGGGTGAAAGTAATTAAGAAGGGGACAATATGAGGATAGGATATGGATTGTTGAATACTATTTATTTACCAACACTTTCCAGTATGATTAATAAAATAAAAATACCTTATTTGATTTATTTTGAATACGCGACAAATTCTATTTCATGCCTTTTATTTAATTTGAGCTCTCTCTAATAAAAAATGGCTGCTACCTTTGTTTTAATTACTTTTTTTCATAGAAAATTGACGAGTTAGTTTGCGACGAATAAGCACTCTTGGTCCAACAGGCCGAGAATTCCTGGATCCACATGTTCAGAGATAAACTAACTTTGACGATATAATCTCTTAAGTTACTCCCTAGACTATTAACATTTCCCTAGGTGCAAAGCGTGTAAATGGTAGATATTGTTTTTTCTTTTTATAAACATGTATTTCTTTGTGGTAAATTAGAAAACAAAAGAAAATGTAAGCTTGAAATTTTTCAGAAAAGAAAGGTCTTCTAACATTTGATGACTATTTACCATAATTCTTTCTTCCTTTTATTTTTATTTTTTCTCAACTTTATGGAGTAGTTAATAAATGCTACTACTACTACTTTAGCAGTAGAATAGTACTTACATTAAAGAAAGTGCGTAATTCAAGGGTTGAACAAAGAAAAAGGAGATTAGGCCTCTCTTGGGCCCCTTAGAAGTTAGAACTGTAACGCATTTTATTATTTATTTCTCTGCTTATTTCTTATTCAATCAAATCACATAAGTATTCAATTAATAACATCTCTTCAATTAGTATAGTTAATTGGTTAACAATTAAACATAGATCCTATTTAAAGAGTGATCACTTATTTCTAAGACAATCGCTCCACATAGCAGTAATATACTTAGTGTTATCAATTTATTGACAGTTAGTGACATTAAATAATAATTGACTGATAACACCTTTTTCGATTAGTGTATTAACCAATTAAAATAATAGCTTCAAACAAGAATTATCTTAATTGAGTGCACCAAGTGAGAAAAAGCCCTTTCGATTAGCCTTTTCTAAATCAATAGACTTGTTTAAATCTTTCTCTTCTCCCGAATAGGAAATAAATAATAAGATAAAAATTTTAGTAAGTGTATATAATTATATCAAATAACAGATATAATCAATATCAAACACCTTTGGTTATAAAGAACATAAAGAGAAAATCTCAACATAAGATGATAATAAAATTAAGATAATTATTATAACACTTTTATAGCTTCAATAAAATTATATCAAGCTATATAAATAACTACTCCATTTTGGAGAAAAGGTAAAAAGAAATACTATCCTACAATAAAATAAATAACTTTTATAATTAAAACAAGCCAATATTAGAGTTAGTGTTCTCTGAACAAGAATGGTTCTCCTTTTCGACTAAAAAGTCATGCCTATTTAAAGGAAATTGTATCCATAAAATTCTCAAAAATTTCATCCTTGAATTGGGGATGACATCCCTAGCTCTTGAATTAATTTCTTCGATGTGCCTCTTTCCATGTATAGACATCCTTAGAATTGAGGATGACATTCTTGGATCGGGGATGCCATCCTTGGCCTTTTTGATGTCTCTGCTTGAACACTCTTCTTTCTTCATTTTTTTTTAATTTTTCATTTCCTGCAACATAAATTAATAATTTGTACAAATATTAAACAAAAAGTCATATCCATAAATAAAGTATTTTTTTATTTAATATAATATATACCTAAAAATATATATAATATATACTTATCAAATATTCCCATACTTGAACGTTTGCTCGTCCTCGAGCAAAGTATATAAAATAAAATAGCGGCTAAAATTTTAAAGTAAAATTCTGCGAACTTTCTGCAAATAAGAATATAACCAAAATCAAGCCACGAGTTCAAATAATCTTTAATTGTACTCATGTCACTTAATGAGAACCAAACTTTTAATATTTTCTTATCCCAAGTGTGTCTCACCAAATAAAGAGAGATGCCCATAAATAACAATATGTCAATACAAAACAAAGAAGGATATTGAAAATTTCGCTCACTCTCAACAAAGAAGTATCTAAAGCTACTGAAAATTTTCATTAGCTTGACTATCATGTGGTTCCCCACTAATGTAGGAGTCTTTGAGTTGAGATCATGTAGGACATTTATAAGGCAAAATTGACTCAAATCCCTTACAAACACCACAATACTTTAACAATTAAGCACCATTGTCTTCCTTCTTTCTAAAACAAATTAACATCCTTTTTTCTTTTTCGTTGTTTTTCCTTTTTCAACTCTTTCATTGTTTTTCTTGTTTGCTTTTTTTTTTTTTTTTTTTTTTTTTTTTTTTTTTTTTTTTTTTTTTTTACAGTTGTCAAAATTTTCTTTGTTGCTATAAATTTTTTTCCCTTTTGTTTTTTTCACAAGCAACAATTTATTTCTTTAAAATCACATGACAACACTCTCAAAAAATTAGTAAACCCAATAATCATTCTTTCATCTCTTCCTTCCACTACAACTCCCTCACACTTAGCTTTTTGCATTTTTAAAGCGCCATAAAGGAAATAGGGTGAACAAATAGATGTGATAATAGAAAACAAATTAAAACAGTTTAAATAATAAAAGTTCTCATAAACGGGATAGAAACCCAAAACACAAACAGAAGTTCTCAACTATCGGGGTGTCACAGAGTACATGAGCATCTATATATCCCAAGTCTGGAAAATACAGTATATGATAGTCTAAAACTAAGTACAATAAGCGAAAAGATAGGAAAGGAGAGACAAGGTCTGCGAAACACTAAGCAGCTACCTCGACAGTCTCCGAGAATCCGAAATCCACAACTCAGCAATCACCGTGACCGGAAGCACCTGGATCTGCACACAATATGTAGGGTGTAGCGTGAGTACAACCAACTCAATAAGTAACGAATCTAACCTTTGGACCGAAAGGTAGTGACAAACTCAGCAAGTACAATTCAACATAGAAATAACTACAGGAATGTAGGCACTTCCAAGTTCAACAGTTAAACTCAATTCAAGTAAAATAGATCAAATTCTGAATGATATGAGGAGTATGACCTCTCTACGTCTACATGCCAATGCACATGATGTATGCGATGCACCACATGAAAGTCTCGTGTGCTCACACTCTCATAATACTCAATCGCATAGTACTTTATATGGCCAATCCACCCCAGGGAAAATCTATACACACACACACACACACACACACACACACACACCTAGATTGACACTCATTCACTCAGTACTGTATAAGGCCATCCAGCCCAGGGGAAGATCCATCCCCAAATATAAATGATTTGGACAAGATCCATGTCCAAGGAAGATCCATCCCTCAATATAATCAACTGCGCTCACTGGGGGTGTGTACAGACTCCGGAGGGGTTCCTTCAGCCCAAGCGCTATAATAAGCCAGATCCAAGTACAGATCAATAAACATGCTGCGGCGTGCAACCCGATCCCATACCTGTCACTCTCAATCTGGCCCTCGACCTCACTCAGTCATCAATCTCACCAGTCTCTCTCTCTCAGGCTCACAATGTCGTGAAACTAGCCCAAAAATGATGATATGATACAACAATAAATAGCAACAGAGACTGAGATATGATATGAATGAATAAATATGACTGAGTACGAAATTTCAATGTAATCATTAAGTCAACAGCAAGTAAACGACCATTGTGGGTCCCAACAGTACCAGTACTAGCCTAAACATGATTTCTAACATGATTGATAGCTCAATTACTTTATCACATGATGAAAATACGTATATCAACAGGATAAATCCAGTATACAGTTTCATGGAATCGACCAGATCACAGTTCCTACGGTGCATGCCCACACACTCGTCACTTGGCATGTGCGTTACCTCAACACCAATCATATAACACATAACTCGGGATTTTGAACCCTCAGGGCCAATTTTAGAAGTGTTACTTACCTCAATCCGAGCAAATCCCTACTCCAACACACCCTTGCCTCGCGAAACGTCCTCCGAATGCCTCGAATCTAGCCATAAACAATTCGATATAATCAATAATAGCTAAAGGAATCAACTCTATAAGAAAATGCTAAGTTATTAACCAAAAATAAAAAATCGACTCAAAAGTCGACCCCCGAGCCCTCGTCTCGAAATCCATTAAAAGTCACATAACCCGAAAGCCCATTCAACCACGAGTTCAAGCATACCAAATTTATCAAAATCTGACACCAAATCATCACCCAAATCCCCAAATCAAACTCTCCAAATTTCTAGCCTCAAACTCCCAAATTCCACCTCAAACTAGGTGGGAAGATCAATGGGGAAACAAGATTATTGATAAAAAATGAGCACAATGGGCTTATACACACAAACTAGGTGGGAAGATCAATTGGGAAACAAGATTATTGATAAAAAATGAGCACAATGGGCTCACCTCAAGAAACCCCTCGAAAATCCTCTCAAGCCTCGCGCAAACCCGTGCTTGAAATGTTTGAAATGAAGTCAAAATCGCGAACCCTTGTATTTAAGTGTTCTTCCAGCACTTCCGCTTCTGCGAAAACTTAACCGCTTCTGCGGCATCGCAGAAGTGACCTCTCACCCGCATCTGCGGTTCCTTCCACTCTTGCGGTTCCTCATCCGCTTCTGCAGACTCGCTTCTGCGAGCCTCCAAGCCACTTCTGCGGTTCCTTGCCCAATTCCGCTTCTGTGGTCCCCCTGCAGGCAATTCCCTCGCACCTGCGGCCACTTGCGCATTCCCCTCTAAACTCGCACCTACGTATTCCAGTTCGTACCTGCGAGCTCGCACCTGCGATCAAAGCTCGGCAGGTGTAGTTACACCAGCAGAGCCCAGTCTTCAACAACCTCTCAACTTCAACTTTTGATCCGTTAACCATCCGGAATCAGCCCCAGGCCTCCGGGACCTTAACCAAACATACCAACAAGTCTTAAAACATGATATGAACTTAGTTGAGCCCTCAAATCACCTCAAACAACATCAAAAACATGAATCGCACCCCAATTCAAGCCTATTGAAACTAAGGAATTCCAACTTCTACAAACGACGCAGAAACCTATCAAATCACGCTGGATTGACCCCAAATTTTGCACACAATTCATAAATGACATTAGGAACCTACTCCAACTTCAGGAATCGGAATCCGACCCCGATATTAAAAAGTCCACTCCCAGTCAAACTTTCCAATAATCCAACTTTCGCCATTTCAAGCCTAATTCCACAACGGACCTCCAAATCACAATCCGGACACGCTCCTAAGTCCATAATCACTCGACAGAGCTAACGGAACCATCAGAACTCCATTCCGGATTCGTTTACTTATAAGTCAACCTCCGATCAATCATTCCAACTTAAGCTTTCAACCTTAAGACTAAGTGTCTTAATTCATTCCGAAATCCCTGCGGATTCGAACCTACTACCCTGGCAAGTTACATAATAGCTATAAAGTACAAAATAAGCAGTAAATGGAGGAACATGGATACAACTATCAAAACGACCGGCCGGTTCATTACATCCTCCTCCTCTTAAACAAATATTCATCCTCGAACGAGTCTAGAAACGTACCTGGAGTCTCAAATAGGTGCAGATATATGCTCCCCATCTCCCGCTCGGTCTCCCCAGTAGCCTCCTCAACTAGCTGACCTTTTCATTGCACCTTCACTGAAGCTATGTCCTTTGACCTTAACTTTCGAACCTGCCGATCCAAAATGGCCACCGGCTCCACATTATAAGTTAAATCACCATCTAGCTGGACCGTGCTGAAATCCAAAACATGAGGTGAATCGCTGAAGTACTTCCGGAGCATAGAAACATGAAACACTTGATGCACACTCGACAAACTAGGTGCCAAGGCCAACTTGTAAGCCACCTCCCCAATCATTTGAAGTACCTGAAATGGCCCAATATACCGAGGGCTCAACTTGCCCTTTTTCCCGAACCTTATAACACCTTTCATGGGTGAAACCTTGAGCAGCACCTTCTCCCTAACCATGTAAGAAACATCACGGACCTTCGTATCGACATAACTCTTTTGTCTAGACTGCCATGCGAAGCTGCTGCTGAATCAATTTAACCTTGTCCGAAACATCCCGAACCAAGTTAGTACCCAATAGCCTAGCCTTACCCGGCTCAAACCAACCCACCGGAGATCTACACCGTCTCCCATACAAAGCCTCATACGGAGCCATCTGAATGCTCAACTGGTAGCTGTTGTTGTAGGCAAACTCCGCGAGCGGCAGAAACTGATCCCAAGAACCCCTAAAATCAATGACACAAGCGCGTAACACACCAATATCTTAATTGTGCGCTCGGACTATCCGTTTGTCTGGAGGTGAAATGTTGTACTCAACTCCACCCGGGGGCCAAACTCTCACTGCACGACTCTCCAAAACTGAGATGTAAACTGCGTGCCCGGATATGAAATAATGGACACTGGCACACCGTCAAGGCGAAGAATCTCCTCGGATGTAAATTTCAGCTAATCACTCCGAAGAATAAGTTGTCCCAACTGGAATGAAGTGCGCGGACTTGGTCAGCCGATCCACAATCATCCAAATAGCATCGAACTTCCTTGAAGTCCATGGGAGCCCAACTACAAAATCCATGGTGATTCGCTCCCAATTCCACTCTGGAATCTCTAACCTCTGAAGCAATCCGCCCTGTCTCTGATGCTCATACTTCACCTGCTGACAGTTAAGGCATCAAGCTATAAACCCAACTATATCCTTCTTCATTTTCCTCCGTCAATAATGCTGCCTCAAGCCATGATACATCTTCGCGGCACCCGGATGAATGAAATACTGCGAACTGTCGGCCTCCCCGAAAATCAACTCACATAGCCCATCCATATTAGTCACATAAATCTAACCCTGCATCCTCAATACCCCATCATCCCCAATAGTAACATCTCTGGCATCACCGTGCTAAACCGTAAGGACACGCAAATGGGGATCATCATACTGGCGCTCTTTGATGCGATCACACAAGAAAGAACGAGAAACCACACAAGCTAGAACCCGAATGGGCTCCGAGTCACCAACAGGAATGAATGCAAAGCTACCCATACTCACTGCCTTTCTACGCAAGGCATCGGCCACCACATTGGCCTTCCCGGGATGATACAAAATAGTGATATCATAGTCCTTTAGCAGCTCCAACCATCTTCGCTGCCTCAAGTTTAGATCCTTTTGTTTGAACAAGTGCTGGATACTCCGATGATCTGTAAACACCTCACAAGACACACCGTAGAGATAATGCCTCCAAATCTTCAATGCATAAAAGATGGCAGCTAACACCAAATCGTGAACAGGGTAGTTTTTCTCATAGGGCTTCAACTGACGCGAAGCATAAGCAATCACTCTACCTCCCTGCATCAAGACACACCCAATACCAATCTGAGAGGCATCACAATACACTGTATAAAAGCATGAAGCTGAAGACAAAACTAGAACTGGAGTTGTGGTCAAGGCAGTCTTGAGCTTCTGAAATTTCTCCTCACACTCATCCGACCACCTAAAAGGAGCACCCTTTTGGGTCAATTTGGTCAAGGGCGATGCAATAGACGAGAAACCCTCCACGAAGCGATGATAATAACTGGCCAAGCGAGAAAGCTTTGAATCTCCGTAGCTGAGGATGGTTTGGGTCAACTATGAACCGCCTCTATCTTCTTTGGATCCACCCGAGTCCCCTCACTGGACACCACGTGCCCCAAGAATGCCACTGAACTAAGCCAAAACTCACAGTTGGAGAACTTAGCATAAAGTTCTCCTCCCTCAACCGCTGCAACACAATCCTCAAATGCTGGGCATGCTCCTCCTGGCTACGAGAGTACACCAGGATGTCATCAATGAACACTATGGAAAACGAGTCAAGATAAGGTTGAAATACACTGTTCATCAGATGCATGAATGCTGCTGGGGCGTTGGTCAGCCCAAAAGACATCACGAGGAACTCATAATGACCATAATGTGTCATGAATGCTGTCTTTAGAATATCCTAGTCCTGAATCTTCAACTGGTGGTGCCCAGACCTCAAGTTAATCTTAGAGAACACCCTCGCTCCCTGAAGCTGGTCAAATAGATCATCAATGCGTGGCAAAAGATACTTGTTCTTGATTGTAACTTTGTTCAACTGCCTCTAATAAATGCACACCCGTATAGTACCATCCTTCTTCTTCACAAGCAGAACAGGTGCACCCCAAGGCGACACACTAGGCCTAATAAACCCCTTATCAAGAAGTTCCTGAAGCTGTTCTTTCAATTCCTTCAACTCAGCTGGTGCCATATGATATGGAGGAATAGAAATAGTCTAAGTCCCCGGAACCAAGTCAATTCCAAATTCAATATTCCTGTCGGGCGGCATGCCCGGCAGGTCTGTAGGAAACATATCTACAAAATCTTGCACCACCGGAATAGAATTAATAGTAGGAGTATCAGCACCAATATCCCTCACAAAGGCCAAATAAGATAAGAAACCCTTCCCAACCATCCGCTAGGCCTTCAAATATGAAATCACTCTGCTGGGAACATAGTCTAGAGAAACTCTTCACTCAATCCTTAGCAACCCCAGCATTGCCAACGTCACGGTCTTAGCGTGAAAATCAGAACAACATGACATGGAGACAACCAATCCATACCCAAGATCACATAGAAATCAACCATACTAAGTAATAAAAGATCAACTCTAGTCTCCAATCTCCCAATAGTCACTACATACGACCGATATACATAGTCCACAACAATGGTGTCGCCCACAGATACATGAACAAATGAAATTAAGGACTTACAGGGCATATCCAAATAATGAGCAAAATACGATGATACATACGAATAAGTGGAAAAAGGGTCAAATAATATAGAGGCATCGCTATGGCATACTGAGACATACTTGTGATCATTGCATCTGAAGCCACATCATCTGGTCTGGCCGGAATAGCATATAATCGGGCCTGGCTACCATTTGATCGGCCTTCCCCTCTTGGAAGACCCCTAGCTGACTAAGTTCCACCCCGAGCTGGCTGGGCGGGTGGTGAAGTGACTGGTGCTGAAGTCGTAGTCTGCTCCTCTACTGAGCTGGACCTCCCGAAAGTCGGGGACAATATCTCTTTATGTGACCCAAATATCCACACTCAAAATAACCCCCCTCTGAATATGGCTCAAGTATTGAGGCGGACCTCGAGAACCGGAATACCCTCTAGAAGCACCCGGTGCAGATGAACCTTGAACTTAAGGAGCATGGGACGCACTCTGAGCAGGAAGGTCACTGAGAAATGACTGACCCTAATGAGTACTGTATGAACCATGGCTAGATGATACACCATGGTGAGCTGTACGAGCCGTCTGAGCGTGCCAATAAGGATGACCCCTGCCGTGGTAGATTTGACCTCCATAAGGAACACCGTTGAAACCACCTGATCCACAAGGCCTCTTGGCCTCCCTCTCTCCATGCTCCTGGATACGGACCATCTCTATCTACTAAGCAATGTCAACCACCTCGTCGAAAGTAGCACCAGACACCCTCTCTCGATTCATAAGCAACTGCAGCTGATATGTGAGGCCATCAATGAACCTCCTAATCCTCTCCCAATTAGTGGGAACCAACCAAACTACGCAACGAGCCAACTCAGAAAACCTCTTATCGTACTGTGTCACATACATGCCCTCCTAACGTAACTACTCAAATTGTCTGCGCAGCTCCTCCCTGCGAGACTGCGGCACGAACTTCTCCAAGAAGAGAACGGGGAACTCCTGCCATGTAGTGGTGCTGCACCGACCGGCCTACGCCTCTTATAAGCCTCCCACCATCTGAAGGTAGCCCTGGTGAATTGAAAAGTAGTGAACAAGACCCTACTGGTCTCTAAAATACCAGCCGTGCGAAGAATCCGCTGGCACTTATCCAAGAAGCCTGAGCATCCTCTGACTCAGCACCACTAAATAATGGAGGCTAAAGCCTCCCAAATCTCTCAAGTCTCCTCTACTCATCATCAGCCATAACAAGGACCACCTGGACTTGAGCAGCTGCAACCGGCTGGGCTGGTAGTACCCTCGGTGTCTGAAGTCCCTACATCACCTGCTCCAGAGTACGGGCGGCGGGGGTATGAGTACCTCACCCGGCCTGAGAAGTGGCTGGTGCGGCTTGAGCCGAAACCACCTTAGCAAGGCCAGTACAAACAGTCAATATCTGGGCAACGCCTTCTGAAGGCCTGGAATCACAATGGGCATAGCTGGTGCCTGGGCTGGCCCTACTGGCTCAACCACATCTGGAACCTGCTCCTAAGCTGGAGCAACTGGTGGATCTGCAGGTGCTGCTCTAGTTGATGTATGAGCTGCACCTCTGCCCCTACCACGACCTCGACTTCTCGTGGCCCTAGCTGGTGGTACTGGTAGCGGTCCATCCTGTCCGGTAGCACGTGTCCTCACCATCCGTGAGAGAATAGAATATAGAGTTTAGTTACCGGAATCAACAAATCCGCACGACAAGAATACAAGAAAGTGAAGTTTTCCTAATGGTTCGGCAGCCTCTCGAAGATAAGTACAGATGTCTCCGTACCGATCCGCAAGACTCTACTAAACCTGCTTATGACTCGTGAGACCTATGTAACCTAGGCTCTGATACCAGCTTGTCACGACCCAAAATCCTAACCTATCGTGGTACTAGGCAAGCCGACATTTCAAATATTTGCAACACTTTTAACAGAAAACAAATTAGAGCAGTTTAAACAATAAAAGTTCTCATAAACGGGATAGAAACACAAAACACAACGCAGAAGTTCCCAACTATCAGGGTGTCATAGAGTACATAAGCATCTGTACATCACAAGTCTGGAAAATACTATCTATTATAGTCTAAAAGTAAATACAATAAGCGGAAAGATAGGGAAGGAGAGACGAGGTCTGGAAACGCCAAGCAGCTACCTCGATAGTCTCCGAGAATCCGAACTCCACAACTCAGCAACCGCTGTGATCGGAAGCACTGGATTTGCACACAAGGTGCATGGTGTAGCGTGAGTACAACCAACTCAATAAGTAACAAATCTAACCTTTGGACTGAAAAGTAGTGACGAACTCAGCAGGTACAGTTCAACATAGAAATAATAGTACAGGAATGTAGGCATGCTTCCAAGTTCAATAGTTAAACTCAATTCAAGTAAAATAGATCAAATTCCGAATGATATGCGGAGTACGACCTCTCTACATCTACATGCCAATGTACATGCTGTATGCGATGCACCACACTGAAAGTCTCGTGTGCTCACACTCTCAGAATACTCAATCTTCCAATACTGTATAAGGACAATCCAGCCCAGGGGAAGATCCATCCCCGAATATAAACGATTCGGACAACATCCATGTCCAAGGAAGATCCATCCCTCAATATAATCAACTACGCTCACTGGGGCTGTGTACAGACTCTAGAGGGTCTCCTTCAGCCCAAGTGCTATAATAAGCCAGATCTAGGCATAAATCAGTAAACATGTTGCGGCGTGCAACCCGATCCTATAACTGTCACTCTCAATCAGGCCCTCGACCTCACTCAATCATCAATCTCTCCGATCTCTCTTTTTCAGGCTCACAATGTCGTGAAACTAGCCCAAAATGATGATATGATACATCAATAAATAGCAACGGAAACTGAGATATGATATGCAATGAATAAATATGACTGAGTACGAAATTTTGATGTAATCATTAAGCCAACAGCAAGTAAACGACAACTATGGGTCCTAACAGTACCAATACTAGCCTAAACATGATTTCTAGCATGATTGACATCTCAATTACTTTATCACATTATGAAAATATGTATATCAACAGGATAAATCCACTGTACAGTTTCATGGAATCGACTAGATCACAGTTCCTACGGTGCACGCCCACACACCCGTAACTTGGTATGTGCGTCACCTCAACACCAATCATATAACACATAACTCGGGGTTTCGAACCCTCAGGGCCAATTTAGAAGTGTTACTTATCTCAATTCGAGCAAATCCCTACTCCAACACACCCTTGCCTTGCGAAACGGCCTTTGAATGCCTCGAATCTAGCCTTAAATAATTCGATATAATCAATTCGGGCTAAAGGAATCAACTCCATAAGAAAATGCTAAGTTATTGATCAAAAGTAAAAAATCAACTCAAAAGCCGGCCCCCAAGCCCATGTATCAAAATCCGTTAAAAGTCACAAAACACGAAAGCCCATTCAACCATGACTCCAACCATACCAAATTTACCAAAATCCGATACCAAATCGTCACCCAAATCCCTAGCCTCAAACTCCCAAATTCTTCCTTAAATACATACAAACTAGGTGGGAAAATCAATAGGAAAACAAAATTATTGATAAAAAATGAGCACAGGGGACTTACCTCAAGAAACCCTCGAAAAGCCTCTGAAGAATTGCCCAAACCCGTACATGAAATGTTTGAAATGAAGCCAAAATCGCGAACCCTTGTATTTTAGTGTTCTGCTAGCACTTCCGCTTCTGCGGTGTCGCAGAAGCGACCTCTCACCCACATATGCAGTTCCTTCTGCTCCTGCGGTCCCTCACTCCGCTTCTGCTAGCCTCCAAGCCGCTTCTGCGGTCCCTGCTCCCTTGCCCAATACCGCTTCTACGATCCCCCTGCCGCATCTGCGGTCATGCAAGTGCGGCAATTCCCTCGCACCTCCGGCCACCTGCACATTTCCCTCCAAACTTGCATCTGCGCATTCCAGTCTGCATCTGCGATCAAAGCTCCACAGGTGCAGTTACACCAGCAGAGCCCAGTCTTCAGCAATATCTCAACTTCAACTTTTGATTCGTTAACCATTCGGAATCAGCCCGAGGCCCCCCGGACCTCAACAAAACATACAAACAAGTCTAAAAATACGATACAAACTTAGTCGAGCTCTCAAATCACCTCAAACAACATCAAAAAAATGAATCGCACCCCAATTCAATCCTATTGAAACTAAGGAATTCCAACTTCCACAAACGACGCCGAAACCTATCAAATCACGCCTGATTGACCCCAAATTTTGCACACAAGTAAAAAATAACATTACAAACCTACTCCAACTTCCGAAATCGGAATCCAACCACGATATTAAAAAGTCCGCTCCCGATCAAACTTTCCAAAAATCCAAACCCTAATTTCACTATGGACCTCCAAATCACAATCCGGATATGCTCCTAAGTCCATAATCTCCTGATGGAGCTAATGGGACCATCAAAACTTCATTTTGGAGTCATTTACTCATAAGTCAACCTCCGGTCAACCAATCCAACTTAAGCTTTCATCCTTGAGACTAAGTGTCTCAGTTCATTCTGAATCCCTCCGGACCCGAACCAACAATCTCGGCAAGTCACAAAACAGCTATGAAGTACAAAATGAGCAGTAAATGGAGGAACAGAGCTACAACTCTCAAAACGACCGGCCGGATCGTTACAGGGTTAAAGTTTGGCTATCAAGAAAATAAAGGATAATTTATTTAGGCTCAAGGGGATTGACAAGGATAAATATAATTAAGGCAGATTAATTTAGGTAATGGTTCAACAAGTAGGTAATGGTTCAACAAGGAAAGCCTACTTTCATTTCTCAACTCAAAATTCTACCTAGAATTTCGCCTCCAACCACATTCAAGACAAGTTCTGGATTTTCGAATAAGCTGAAAAACTTGGCAACATAACCTGACAATACAATACACTTGGGATCAACAAACATTATAATTTTAATCACCAATAAATAAATATAAGATTAAAAAATATTCATATAATACATGGATGATACTCAATTAAATCCCGTTTTGCAAAATCTCATTCGAAGGAAAACCAAGTTTTTAGCCTACTTATGTACTAAAAATTCTAGAAAGTGTTCAGTTGAAAATATTATGACCGTGGTAAAGAACTGAACAAAAATATCCATGTAAGTGTATAAAAGACGTTATACTAAAAAATACAAATATATATAAATTTTTCCTCTACCTCCACACTTCAATATTGTCGTGTTCTCATGATAAATAATGTAAAGCAAAACGAGGTAAAGGGGCTCCCCTGAATGTTTTTCTTTTTCTTTCTGGAGCGTGTGAACTCCAACTCCAATTCTGAATCACTCTTTCATTTTCGCTCCTTGGGGTTCATCTTGGAGCGCATATGGCCAAGAATATCACAAGTTTTTTCTCACATCCCGCTCTTTCTCGGCCTTGTTTCGAGCGAAAAAATAACTGAACATGGTGATCTTTAACTTTGTTTTGCATTTTTCACGAGAATCACTCCATGCATTTTCCTGAAAATCTCCAATAACAAAATCCACAAAGTCATAATGATCAAAAGAAATTGAAGAAGGGTGGTCAATGAAAATTTGGTTTGTGCGTATGACGACCTTTTCATTCCCATTTTCTTCCAAATTAATCAATTTATGTGAATAAGAAAAATGGGGTAAACACTCATCACCTATTGAATTGTATTCAACCATACCTTTATTGTCAATCTTCTCGACTGGATCAGGCTTTTCACAGTGAGTGGTAGATTCTTTCTCACACTCTTTTTATCCATTGGTCTTTCATCACAAGACACAACTTCATTTAAAAGCTCACCCCAAAAATTCAAGGAGATCGCCATACTTACTAATTGATTTACTCTTAAAGTTAGATCTGTAATGGCTTTATGATTCTGTGCATATTTTTCATTGGTATTTTCTATGAAATTATGTACAGGTTTTTTCAAGTTTACATTCTCCTGTTGAGGTGATTCACTCTCAATATTTTGGTCCTTCTGTGAATATTGATTGCACTCCAGATTGCAGTCATATTCACTAGAATCAGTAAGCATGCAAGAACTAGAAATAACATTAGATTGTTCATTCGATAAACCAAAAGAATAGGAATTACCTAGTTGGCATTCATGAGTAAGGTGACTTCCACATCAATATTCACAAGTAATGAGCCTTTGACTGATTTTATTTATTAATTGTTCAAGGTTATTCATTCTCCTAGAATCTGCATAGGAGAGTGTGTTACTTGTTTGGCGTTCAGAGCTTTGCTGGTTGCCTCCACAATAGTCACATATGATGGCCTTTTGACAGTATTTTTCTACCAACTCAACAAGCAGTTTACTTGGTTGGTCAAAATTTATTTGGAAGTACGTGGAATGAGTTGACCTTCAGGAC
>MCJB01028083.1:153456-169329 GCA_002018475.1 Nicotiana obtusifolia
CCCCCCCCTTTTTTTTAATTATTTTTTGGTATTGCTCCTAGTACTTGTCAGGCACTAGAAAACAAAAGACTTGAAGCTAAAGGAAAAAAAATCTCAAATTAGTAGTAAGACAATTAATTTGAAGTAGATGTTTACCAATCTACAGTAACGACGCCAAAAATTTGACGATCTCTAGGCGTATATAATTCTTTTGCTCGTACTCTGTTAAATTATATTAAAGTTTAAGATATCGTCCCACAGAGATTGAAACCACCTAGGCTACAGATTTAAATTGTCTTTGTCACTATTTGAGAGAATCAAATTAGTAAAGAGAGAGTTGTTGAAAAAAATAATAAAATAAAAGCGATAAACATTTATAGTTTTTATAATAAAAGACAGAGGTTGGATATTGTGAATCAGCAAGATAAAATTATTATAATAAAATCAAAATTTCATTATTTATTTCTCGGGATAATGAAATGATCTCTTATTTCTAATTCAACCGAATCACATACAAGTATCCAATTAATAACACCTTTTTCGATTAGTGTAGTTAATTGATTAACAGTTACACAGGGACCTTGTTTAAAGAATGATCACTTATTTCTAAAACAATCACTCTACATAACAACAATATATAAATAGCACCCCTCGCGCTTAGTGTTGTCAATTTATTGACAGTTAGTGACATTAAATAATAATTAACTAATAACACCTCTTTCGATTAGTGTAGTTAAACAATTAAAGTAATGGCTTCAAACAAGAATTATCTTAGTTGAGTGCACCAAGTGAGAAAAAACCTCTTTCGATTAGCCTTTTCTAAATCAATAAACTTGTTTAAATCTTTCTCTTCTCCCGAATAAGAAATAAATAATAAGATAAAGATTTTGGTAAGTGTATATAATTGTCACGACCCAATTTCTCCTATAGGCCGTGATGGCGCCCAAAGTTGCCGCTAGGCAAGCCAACGGTGATCTAACCATGTAATTATTCCTTTTAATAATTCCAAAGTGGTCGAGTTTTCATTTATTAGGAGAATAAGGAGTAGAAGATTAAATAAAATAAGGCTAAAACCAATGTATGAGCAAATGCGGTGAAATAAATGCCCAAAAGCCATAAAGTCTACTAGCATATGTTCCAAGACCTGCTGCTACAAGTGTATGAGCAACTAGTAGAATATACAAAACTCTAAATTACTGGCGAGATAGAGTAGACAAGAAAATAAATGCAAAAGAGAGACTCCGGGTGTTGCAGAACGGGCTCAGAAAGCAGCTCACCACTAGGCCTCGGGATAACAGGGGTGTGCGCCGGGAAGACTGCCAGATGCACCTGCCTCAGATCCTGCACGGTTAGTGCAGAAGTGTAGAGTGAGTAAATAAATAACATGTACCCAATAAGTATCTAGTCTAACCTCGAAGAGGTAGTGACGAGAGGTCGACATCGACACTTACTATGGGCTAACAAAATACAGGGATGCTAAATAGACATAAAATATGTTAAATAATATTAACACAAAGACAACAATGATTTAATAATTCTTTAACTAATAATAAATTCTAAAAGTCATCCACTACCACATACAAATTCTAAATAAATTTCGAATAATTAAATAAATTATAATCTCTCAATTCAGGAAAATAATATCAAGCGTATTCAGGCTCCAAGCATCAACACGCACGATTAATGCTGAGGTCGTACGGCCCGATCCAGAATAATGTGTGCACTGCCGAGGGTTGAGCGACATGAACCATAGATGCATCTATTATACTGCCGAGGCGTTCGACCCGCTCCACAAGAAGAGTGATTACTCTATGAACAACCGATTTAAAGGTCATTATAAGGCTAATACACAAAGAAGCACAATCTCTATTAACGGTCAAGTGACTCGCCAAAACCCAAGTAAGTGAAATTTGGTCTTTACAAGTTCTTTAACAAGTTTCAATATAATTTAAGTACTTTAATTAACAAGTAGGGTGCAAACATCACAAGTATTTCATGATTTGAGTCCTAAACTACCCGGACTTAAGCATAATTAGTAGCTATGCATGGACTCTCGTCACCTCATGCATACGTAGCACCCACAATTAGAATCAAATAGCAATTTAAATAACCTATGGGGTAAATTACCTCTTACAAGTTTAGACAAGAGACTTACCTTGTCTCAAAGCTCACTTTCCGGCCACAAATTTACTCTAAGGATCCAACTTGGTGCCGAACAATCTGAAGCTAGCCAAATGTCATATAAAAAAAAATCAATATACGCTTAAAATTTAATAACTTAGCTATTAGAGTAATTACCCAGCCCAAATTGGAAGATTCCTAAAATTCACCACCCCACGTGCCCGGATTCAGAAATTTTTTGAAGATAATTGTTACCCATAACCTCACGAACTCAAATATATAATTTTCACCCAATTTCTTAATCATTTTCGTGGTTAAATCTCATTTTTATCAAAACCTAGGTTTTTCAACTAAACCTATAATTTTCACAATTTTGCATGTTAAAATCTGCCCATAATCTATGTGTTTAACTTATATTGGATAGAAATTACTTACCTTCAATAGCTAGGTGGAAACCCCCTCCAAGAAGCTCCAAAATCACCAAAGAGATCAAAAAAAGAGCAAAAATTGCCTAAGTCCCGACATTAAAAGACCTCACTGCCTCCCGTGATTCCGCTTCTGCGGACCTTGGGTCGCACTTGCTATGCCGCTTCTGCGGAAGACACCTAGCACAGCTTTGGGCGCACCTACGGAAGGGCACCGCACTTGCGAGCCCGCTTCTGCGGCTCGCCTTTCGCACCTGCGACCCAGGCCTGGACGACCCCTTCTCGCACCTGCAACTCCTTCATCACAGAAGCGAAGCAACTTCTGCGGAAATTCCTCCGCTTCTTTGGGCCACAGACCCCTCGTCCAAAACTGTATCTGCGATCAAAAGTTCGCAGCTGCGAGCTCGCACCTCAGCCAAAATCTCGCAGGTGCGGACGCACCAGAACTGGTGCACCAACAGTCCCCCAAGCCAAATTCCGAGTTTGATTTCCAATTCGATTCACACCCGAGGCCCCCGGGACCCCATCCAATAACACTCACAGATCTAACAAGATTACACAGACCCGCTCGCATGCTCGAAATACCAAAATAACATCTAGAAGAACGAGTTGGACGCCAAAACGCATCAATCGAATTATGAAACTCAAAAACCTCTAGAAACACTTTCGTGCTTCTGATTCATATAAAATCAACTCGGAATGATGCTAAATTTTGTGTGCAAGTATTTGATTACCATACGGAATTATGCCCAAGCTCGGAATCCCAAACGGACCTCGATAACACCAAAACCAAATTCAAACCTAGTTTAAAAAACTTTAAAACCTTCAACGCGCCAGCTTTTAACTTTATGAGCCAAAACGCTCTCGGGTCATCCAAACCCGATTTAAACATACGCCCAAGTCAAAAATCATTATACGAACCTATTTGGACCGTCAAATCCCGGTTCTGAGGTCGTTTACTACAAATGTTGACCCAAGTCAAACTTACCCCTTTTAAGCCAATATTAAGGAACTAAGTGTTCCGATTTCAACCTGAACCCTTCCAAACCCCAACTAACCACCCCCCATGTCACAAAACAGTAAAAGCACATACGGGGAGTCTTATTTAAGGGAACGAGAATCTAGAAAGCAAAATAACCGATCGGGTCGTTACATTCTCCACCTCTTAAACAAATGTTCATCCTCGAACGGGTCTAGAATCATACCTGGAGTGCGGAATAAGTGTGGATATCCGCTCCCCATGTCCTCCTTGGTCTCCCGAGTCACCTCCTCAACTGGTTGATCCCTCCACTGAAATTTTACCGCAGAAATCTTCTTGGACCTCAACTGACGAACCTGCCTGTCAACAATGGCAACTAGCTCCTCCTCATAACTCAGGCTCTCATCTAACTGAACCGTGTTGTAGTCAATCACATGCGACCTGTAGGCATGATACTTTCGGAGCATAGACACGTGGAAAATTAGATGAACTCCCGATAGACTATGAGGCAAAGCAAGCTCATAAGCAACCTCCCCAACTCGTCTTAACACCTCAAATGGACCTATAAACCTTGGGCTCAACTTGCCCTTCATCTCAAACCTCATGATTCCCTTCATCGGCTAGACTTTCAAGAGAAACTTCTCGCCCACCATAAATGAATAATCACGCGCCTTCTGATCTGCATAACTCTTCTAACTGGATTGTGCTGTGCGAAGACGCTCCTGAATCAACTTTACCTTTTCGAAGGCATCCTTCACCAAATCAGTACCATATAACTTAGCCTCGCCGGGCTCAAACCATCCAATGGGCGAATGACGTCGCCGACCATATAAAGCCTCAAATGAAGCCATCTTAATGCTGGACTGATAACTGTTGCTGTAAGCAAACTCGGCCAAAGGAAAGAATCGATCCCACTGCCCTCTAAAGTCAATCACACATGCTCTGAGTATATCCTCCAAGATCTGAACCATCAGTCTGCGGATGAAAGGCTATGCTGAGCTCTACCCGGGTCCCCAACTCACATTGTACTGCCCTCCAAAAATGCAAAGTAAATCAAGGGCCTCTATCTGATATGATAGAAATAGGCACACTGTGCAATCGAATAATATCCTGAATGTAAATCTGGGCCAATCTCTCTGAAGAATACGTGGTCACAACCGGAATGAAGTGTGCCGACTTGGTCAACTTGTCAACAATGACCCAAACTGCATCAAACTTCCTCAAGGTCCAAGGCAATCCAACTACGAAGTCCATAGTGATGCACTCCCATTTCCACTCAGGTATAGTGATGCACTTCCATTTCCAGTCGCAATCACATTTGCTTTGCCCGGATGATAAAGGATGGTAATATCATAATCTTTCAGTAATTCAAGCCACCTGTGCTACCTCAAATTGAGATCCCTCTGCTTGAACAAATGTTGCAAGCTGCGATGATCGGTGTAAACCTCACAGGACACCCCATAAAGATAATGCCTCCAGATCTTAAGAGCATGAACTATCGCGGCCAACTCCAAATTGTGCACGGGGTAATTCTTGTCGTGGGGCTTCAACTGACATGAATCATATACAATATCTCACCCCTCCAGCATCAATACACAACCCAGGCCAACGCGTAAAGCGTCGCAATACACAGTATACAAAGCAATACACAGTATACACAGCTCGCCTCGCAATCATCGGACCATCAGAACGGAGCACCCTTCTAGGTCAATCTAGCCAAAGGTGCTGCAATAGATGAGAAGCCCTTCACAAAGCAGCGATAATAACCTGCTAACCCCAAGAAGCTCCTGATCTCGGTCGCTGTGGTAGGACAGGGCCAACTCTGGACTGCCTCGATCTTCTTGGGATCTACCTTAATACCCTCGCCTGATACAACATGTCCCAAGGATACCACAGAATCTAACCAAAACTCACACTTGGAGAACTTAGCATATAGCTTCTGTTCCCGCAAGGTCTGAAGCACCACTCTCAAATGCTGCTCGTGCTTCTCCATGCTACGCGAGTAGAACAAAATGTCATCAATGAAGACAATGACAAACGAGTCAATATATGGCCTGAACACCTGGTTCATCAAATCCATAAACGGCATGGGGGCGTTAATCAAACCAAAGGACATCACTAGAAACTCATAGTAGCCATATCTAGTCCGAAAAGACGTCTTCGGAACATCTGAATTATGAATCTTCAACTGATGGTATCCCAACCTCAAGTCAATCTTAGAGAATTCTCTTGCACCTTGCAACTGTTCAAACAAATCATCAATATGCGGCAACGAGTACTTGTTCTTAATGGTAACTTTGTTCAACTAGCGGTAATCAATGCACATCCGCATTGTCCCATCTTTCTTCTTCATGAATAATACCGGTGCACCCTAAGGCGACACCTCGATCTGACGAACCCCTTTGTTAGCAACTTCTCAAGCTGTTGTTTCAACTCCTTCATCTCATTCGGAGTCATGCGATATGATGGAATAGAGATGGAGCCAAATCAATACAGAAATCGATATCACAATCTGGCGGCATGCCTGGAAGATCAGAAGGGAACACATCGGAGAACTCCCGGACCATAATTACTGAATCAATCACTGGAGTCTCTGTAGTAGTATCTCGAACATAAGCTAGATAAGCCAAACAACCCTTCTCGACCATGTGTCGAGCCTTCAGAAAAAAGATAACCCGACTAGATGCACTCACGGACGGCACTCCAATTTAGGCAACTCTGGCATTGCCAAGGTGACAATCTTGGCATGGCAATCAAGGATGACGTGATATAGAGACAACCAGTCCATCCCTAGGATGATCTCAAAGTCGATCATAACAAGCAACAGAAGATCCGTGGAGTATTTCGAATATCAAGCAACAGAACAATTTTCAAAGAGATAATTGTTTAGACCACGGAGCATTTCGAATACATGTTCTTTCCAACTCGAATGGTTACACTCGTCTTTTTCCCAGCTTATTTAACAACTATCTAGAGATGCTAAAATTAAAGCCTGCAAGTTGAGGGAATGATACATTTTTGTGGTATCATAACGAATTAAAGTGTCATCTGCAATGATTCTCAATAAGAGATCACATTATTATAAGGTTTAGAGTCGGGACTCAACAATGGAATACATAAATAAATAGATATTGGCTCAACCCTTCCATATATATTTTTCTTCTATAATATAGAAGAGCAAGTTTTTTGACATGGCTGCTTCATGTCAATGCATTTCAAATCAAGGGCAATATTATCTTTTCATCTATTAGTTGATATTGCTTCCTTCCGTGGCTTTTACTTTGCAGCCACCACATTTTCCTTTGATTTCTTTCTCAACCATTTTTCTTTTTGATCCTTTTCCCATGGCTTCTGTTTATTAGTTTCTCAAAGGTACACACACTTCACTGGTTATCTCCTCTTCCAAAGATCTTGATCTGTATGTATGTTCTTTAATTTAACTTTTTAAGTTCTTTTTTTTTTTTAAAAAAAAATTAGATCTGAATTTTTAGGGTAGATAGTAAGGCATGAGGGAGAAAGTGTAGGCAGGAAGGAGAGACACTTGGAGCTTTTCACTGGAAAAAGGTAAACTTTCTCATCTCTTGGTTTCTTCCAC
Source organism: Nicotiana obtusifolia (assembly GCA_002018475.1). Lineage (NCBI taxonomy): Eukaryota > Viridiplantae > Streptophyta > Magnoliopsida > Solanales > Solanaceae > Nicotiana > Nicotiana obtusifolia. The sequence continues at coordinate 160,556 of MCJB01028083.1, forward strand.
TTTCTCTGTTTCTCCTTCCTCTCTTTTTTTGTTTGCCCTCCTCTCTATTTAATCAAGACTATGCAGCAGGCTTTTTGGGTTTCTGATTATGGAATGCATGCATCTCTGTTGATTTAGTAGATTTTACTTGGTCAGAAAATTTCAAATATTCAAACTCTAATTTCAAAATTCAATGTAGCTCTATAATCTTTAGAAAATAGATGTTGAATCATGTACTTAGATTTGGTTGCGATTTCTAAATATAGATAATTTCTTCAGTACTAGATTTGGTTACGGTAGCTTTTATTTATTTCTTCTCGCGTATGTTGGTTTGTGTTGACTTCATAGCCAAAAGTAACAAGAGTTGAAGTTTGCAGAACTTTAAACAATATGTTTTCCGATATTGAGAAATCAGTAGAATAGCTATGTTATATATAAAATTTCATGTTTATAGATTGTAATTTTTTGTCCGAGTTATGTCCATGTAAAAGAGTAAGAAATCTCTTCCTACTACCTTTTCAGCTTCACTGATATATTTAATCTTTTTCACTGGTTCTGGTATTTTAAGAGGCTAATGGACAACTTTGATTTTTTGTATATCCTATATTAAGAAAATTATAATACTAGAATAATTAAATACTCACTTCTAAAAGAATTATTTAAGTACTGGTTACTAATTTCTGTGAACCCAACATTTTCTTTGAATTTGTGTTTGTTGTTGATGAAACAAGTTGTTTTCCTTTCTTTCAAGAGTTGTTCAGTTTCTACGGGCTCTTTCAGAAGTCTCTGTGTTCTTGCTGTTGCTGTAGCTATCTTCTAATTTTTCCTTTATTGCCTTCTCTATGTACTCATCCTTTTTTCTTTTTGGTCTTCTTTTGAGTTCTCATCATGCTTCTTAATTTTTGTAATCCAATGGCACCTGTGAGTTAAATTTGCAAGTGTGATTGAAAGCAAAGAACAGATAATGAGAGTAATTACATGGCACCACCCAAAATTCACTATAGGTTGTGATGACGCCTAATATTGCCGTCAGGCGAACCAACGGTGATTTACCAATTTGATTACTCATTTTATTACTTTGAAATTAAATTTTTCAATAATTAAGCAGTATAAAATAGAATTTACTAGGTAAATATAAATATTTACACGAACCACAATAATGAACAACCCGAAAGAACCCCAAAACCCGGTTTCATAAGTGCATGAGCATTTTCTAAGGAGTACAATAATAATACAACATCTGTCCAGAATGTAAATAAGACATGATAAAATAAATAATACGATGGAGAATCGGTGGACTGCGATGCGTAGCTTGGGTTGCAGCTCACATAAAGTCTCCTCAACAGATGCGCCTATGCACCAAGATGATTACCAAATGAGCCTATTAGGTCCTGCACATTTAGTACAGAAGTGCAGCATGAGTACGTAAATCAGCGCGCACTCAGTAAGTATCTAGCATAACCCGGGAGAAGTAGTAATGAGGGGTCGACATCGATACTTACCAGAGGTCCAATAAAATAATATAATAATTCGTAACAGATATGAAGTGCACAGCGATAGTGGGGTAAATCTGTAAAGTTCATAATCTTCCAAATATTTCTTTTAACGTATAAATTTCTCGATCTTGTATTCTACCTTAATAGCTAAGAAAATGCCAAGTGTCAATATCAAATAAATAAGGAATACCATAAAATGCCGGACATCAGGAGAAGGTTTATCTCGTGAATATTCGGACTACTAGTGATATAGTGTACGATTCTGGCCGAGGCTGTTCGGCCAGATCCAGAATAATGTGTACACTATCGAGGGTCGAGCGCCATGAACCATAGATGCATCTATTATACTGCCGAGGCGTTCAGCCCGCTCCACAAGAAAGGAAGGAAGTTACCGAATTACGAGACACGTGCTTACAATACAGTACACGAGAAAAAAGTGAATATAATCTTTATCGCTTCTCAAATAACTCGCCCACAACTCAACGTGATAAGGCTCGGCCTAGTACACATATATCTATTTCTAAATCAATTTCAATTATAACTTCAACTAATTAAGCCAGCAGAACGAGTTCGAATAATTCAATTGTTACATGATAAAGTCCTAAGTCTACCCGAACATAAACATGCTTTAGCTACGTACAGACTCTCGTCACCTCGTGCGTACGTAGCACCCACAACTAGTTGCACGTAACAATAAATATCACCTAGGGGGTAGTTTCCCCCCCACAAGGTTAGACAGGAGACTTACCTCGCTCTAAATTTTCAAAACCGGCTCCAACGCCTCTCTAACTCTTCAATTCCAGCCAAACGATCCGAAACTAGTCAAACAATGTGCAACTAAATCAAAATGTACTCCAATACTTATTATTAATCAATTCATACCAATCCCCAACTCCGCTTTAAAAGTCAATCATTGGGCCCACGTATCCGAATTTCGAAAATTTTTGAAAAAAAACTTTACCCATAACATTACGAGCTCAAACATATGATTTAGTTCCTATTACATGTCCAATTTCGTGGTAAAAATTCAAAAATACCAAATTTTAGGTTTTCTTCAAAGATCCCACAATTTTCATGTTCAACTTCATATATGATTCATGTATTTAACTCACAATGTGAAGGAATCACTTACCTAGTGATGGGTGACGAAGAAGCTCCACCAAAATCGCCCCAAGCTCGGCTCCCATGGAAGATTTGAGATAAAATGAGCCAAAACCCATTTTTTGCAAACTTATACACTGCCAGGCGACCTTCACCGCGAACGCGTAACTGCCCTCGCGTTCGCGAAGCTCAACAAACTAAGGACCCAAAGCTCTTCTTCACGAATGCGATGCTTCACCAGACTGCTCTATCCGAACGCGTACGCTCCATCGTGGACGGGAAGACTAATCTCCCCCGGACCAGCTTTCCCTATCGTGAACGCGACGCCCTAATCGCGAACGCGTAGCTTTGCCCCTCGAACCTTCGCGAACACGTACCCTCAGTTGCGAATGCGTGCCCTCAGTCGTGGACGCGAAGCACAAATATCCAGCAGCCAAAAATTCTTCCTCGCGAATGTGATTACCCCTATGCGTTCGCGATGAACAACACCAGAACCAGCAAAAACATCAGCAAAACATAGAGAAATATTTCGAAACCATCCCGAAAAACACCCGAGGCCCCTGGACCCCATCCAATCATACCAACCAGTCCCAGTACATGACACAAACCTTCTCGAGGTCTCAAATCACATCAAACAATATCAAAACTACGAATCGAGGATCGAAACCTTTCTTTCAACTTTCAAACTTCCAAACTTCGACGAACGCATCCATTCATACTTACACATTCCGGAATGACGCCAAACTTTATGCACAAGTCATAAATCACAATACGAACCTAGTCCAAGACTCGGAATCCCAAACGGAAATCGATAACATTAAAATCCACTTCAAGTTAAACTTAAGAAATTCTTAAACTTTCAAAATGTCAACTTTCCATAATAAGCGCCGAAATGCTCTCGAGTGATCCGATATTCAACTCGAACATACGCCCAAGTCCGAAATTATCATACGAACTTATTGGAACCTTCAAATCCCGATTCCGAGATCGTTTATTCAAAAGTCAAATCTTAGTTATTTCTTCCAACTTAAAGCTTCCGAAATTAGAATTTTCTTTCCAAGTCAACGCCGAACTTCCCGATATTCAATTCCGACCATGCGTAAAAGTCATACTACTTGAAGTGAAGATACTCAAGGCCTCAAACCGCCGAACGACGCGCTAGAGTTTAAAACGACCGGTTGGATCGTTACATTCTCCCCCACTTAAACATACGTTCGTCCTTGAACGTGCTAAGGACTGCTCCGGAGTTGTCCAAAATCATTGTTTAACACCTCGTGCACCTACCCGTGTCACCACAACCCATGTGAGCATGATAGCTCGAGCCAGACTGAAGATCCTTCCTATAACCTTAGCTGACAAGCTTCAGAACGAATTCCAACTTCCGGAATTTTTCAAGAGACCCGATTCTAACATATGAACACTACATCAATCAGCAGACACTGTACCTAACATGACCATGCTTCTCTGCTGAAATCACACCATGTACCACATAAATCACTTGACCATAATAATATCCTTCGACCATAATAGCTGTCATTTCATGAATCTGGTGCCCCAATACCCATCATAACGCATATAAGCCCTGTTCCAATCTCGCAATACTACCACAACGGAAGAGATGTGTATAAACTAATAACCACCTGCCGAATCAACAAATCATGGAGTCTCTCCTCCTTACAAGAACCACTACCTCGTTCTAAACTAAATGACGATGTTTGCTCTTTAATATACCCTACATAACTCCGATCGCACTGATCTCAGGTCCAATAATCTCGTCTCACCCAGTACAAGCTGTTTGGGCAATAAGCGACCTCAAACACCTTCTAAGATCTTATGCAGCACCATTAAAGCGCCAACAAGCTACCACTCGAATATAACTCATAAGGAAGAATGGACTTTGACAGGGAATTACCCAGCCCGCATAACGAATAAAATGGCCGAATAGATGCTATGAACCTACCTCAGGGATGAAAAACAAGGCACACAAGAGTAAGTGTAAGGAATTATTCTCAACATCTCACTGTTGCGGCGTGCAACCCGATCCAATATAACACTGTTGCGGCGTGCAACCCGATCCAAACATGACAATATTGCAGCGTGCAACCCGATGCACATAACATGACCGTAATGGCGTGCCACCTGATCCAACAATATACTCGTGGCGGCGTGCCACCCGATCCGCACATAACAATCAAGAAGAAAACACACATCAAGTCGTAATACTTATACTTACGAAATGCCCGAATATATATACCACGAGCATACCAAGTGCATAATACAAATCTTGGGGAGACGGATAGCGACATACGCTACAAAACCCAAGCACAATTAAGGTGCGATAATGACCTGCATCTCGAGAGCCATCCTGCTCATATAACACCACTAGCTATATGGGACCTCAACACATGTGCGAATAATCAAGCCGTCTCATAACCCACATGGCACAATAGAGATTTACATGGAATCGCAGACGACAGGAATAACATTCAATGCCCGACGACTCCTCCGTAAGAAATGCTATGATGAATGAATACATACGACCTGACGTAGAGCACACATTCATATTAGACCCACCAACGGACCTCAAACCGTTTCTGATAATACCATACTGGGCCAATAACCTTCCAAGGATCCACAATGGCCCCATTCATGACACACAAGAGCAGCCGTCTACTCCGGACCAAACTCCACAGTTTATAACCAATGAATAGAGCGACTTCCAGGCATAAACTCTCACATAAATGATAGTACCAAAAATCTCCGTACTTGGTTTCAATCATTAACAATCAAGTGACTAACATGTCACGCTTATACAAATCTCCCCATGGGGTACGCTCCCACGATCTTCCGCACCAGGTAGCAAAGTCTGCACCTCCATACTACCAACCTTACTAATCTGTAAAGCAATTCAAGAACCCCCAAATCAATACACAATGCCCCTTCTACAAAACATCATTCTCAGGTGACACCAAAGAAAATGCCAGCTTACTCTAAACATCTGAATTCACCCCTGCTCATCTGAGCTCGTGACATTCTTGTCGACACCGAATCGTAACCATGATCCTCAACTTTCAAATTCCCATGCCGCTCACTACACTATCATGCCGCTGCGCGATACTACTAGTATTCACCATAGCCCTTGAACTACTAGTGGAATAAACACTTCATTGGCTAGAAACCTTTCAGTTAGCTCATTTCAGAAGAACCAATGCAACACGTAATTGAATTCCTAAATCGCAGAAAAATACAAACCTCAAGTCGTGATCTAAACCGCCATGACTCTTCCGAAATTCATTTACACTACAAGGCCATTGGATCAAATGCCTCTCAAATCAATCAAGTCGTGGTGGCTGTCGAGCCCGCACGTACAACCACAACCCACATGTTAACTTTACACGCCGAAGGAATTGATCATTGTCACAATCATGTTGATTTAAACCATTATCAACCGACCCAACTTCCTTCAATTTACTCTTGACTTGCCTTAGAAATAATAATAGCTACATTCAAAACATAACGAACTCAATCCCTGCTCATCCCAAGTGACCTAAATCACGAGGCCACCTCGTCTCGATACCCATGAACCATCTCATACCTTCCTCAAGTGCACAATAACATCTCCAACTGGCACACCCATTCTGCAAGACCTTCCGCGAATCCGAAGCTATCTCTCCCTTTCATCAAATACTGTACCGTAGACCCGATGATAACATAGAACACTCTAAGCCCCTTTCATAATCCGCCACAAAACTCGATCCTTAACCACACCATGCACCCGAAGTCCTTATGCATTGCAGTTTAATTATTGAAACCACTAGGATTGTTGTCGAGAGTCACCCATTCTGACCTAGTCTCGAATGTAACTAAACTCCAACGCGCTACTAACACATGAGTACTCTCTCTCATAAGCAACCGGCTGAATTCTTTTCCTTATACATCACATCCACAAAAGCATAAACTCTGAGTCTTCCCAAAACCTGAACATGAATCGATAAAGCCAAATATAGCACACATATCAAGTTCTTTGCCCGAATTACCCCTGATGTTTTGATTTTCTTGGTCATAATAGCCTATCAATGCACCGATAAAAATAGAGGAGTTCTCAGTTCATTATATATATTAGCTTAAACTTGAATAATATATCAATCTCTCTGTACTTCTCTTCGATTTATTTACTCAATAGTCGTTATTTTACAACAAAATAGGTATTCTAGCCTGAAAGATTCTTCTTGACAAATCAATTGCAATTAGATAATAAGGTAACCTTAACATAATACTATATCGAAAATCGGACTTGCTCACTTCCTTGAGAAGTTGAAGAACAAGAGTGAATCGGCATGTTATGTTGTTCTTGCAGTTCCTTCAATAGATTGACTGTCTTAATCGACTGTGATTCCATTAATCTGGCCACGTATGACGATCCACACAACATCAAGAACAGAAACGGTGTTTGTGCCCATTCAATATAAACCGACGCAATTAAAAACCATATAGTACCAAGAGAATATCTGAATCTTATTGATTTCATCGATATCAACAATATCTCAGTTCCTTTACGGAACTCCTCGGGCTGATATAACTCCTTAGGTAATAGATCAAGAAACTCTTTATGTTCCGATTTTACTGATAATTTGCTGTTAATAATGTTGTTGGTGTTTACCCTTAAGATTGGATAACAATTGAATTTATAATGGGGTTAAGGATTCGTAAATTAGTTTGATAATGAATGATAGCAAATCTTGAGTATTTAGAATTTGATGGAGAGATAGAATGATCAAACCGTGTTTTAACGATGAACCGTTATGCAATGAAGTGATAAATAGACAAGAAACTTAACCTCCGTCAGTAATAAACAAGCAAAAAAGGTGTTTTTGTTTCAGAAGAAGATATATTCAGAATGCCAGACCAACCTCTCTTGCAAAGGGTCTGCCTCTTGCTTATAAACAGACTCCCTTTACATGGGTTAGTGTGATAGTTTCAATATTCATTATCCCTCCTACATGGGTAAGTGCAAAGGTTACAATAAAGACAAGGGAACTGATTACAAGGAGGGTCCTACTTATTATGGGATTTAATACATTTAATATCGGCATGAAGATCGCAGTGATATATTAGGCAAAATATCTGTTAGAAGGCGAGATGTAAGGGCCAGGGCCGATCCTCGATCATGTGATCGTTCTCGACCGGCCGAACTAACTATTACTCCCCGATAGCTCCGTTCCATATACTCGGCTTCATAATTCCGGCTCGACGGGTCAGCTAGTACGACCTTTGACCTGCCTTCATCTACAAGTATTTGACCCGGCTTTATTTGATTGTATCCGACCCAATACAGATAGTCCCTTCGTTTATTGGAGAGTAAGGACAATAAATGACATGACGAACAACCGATGCTGGCTTGTATCGTGTCGTAGAAGCTTGTTCGCCGACGTTCCTTGCTCAAGGGATATCCGTATATGACGGCAGGGCAATGACGTGTTCAATTGTAGGCGTAGGTAATCATCATCTATTCTTTTGCAGAAGCTAGTACTTTCCCATCGCATTAAATACGCGCATCTCAATCGCCACCCGCATCGTACTCTGTGCCACAGCCTTTGGGAAAGTATAAATACCTCACCCTTGGCTTATTCGTTTTACTTTGTCTTCTACTACTAATTTGCTTAGCCCTTCTTCATTGTTCATCTTCTTTGTTGCAAGAATTCCCATCTACTTCCCTTTATTTCCATGGCAAAAACATCCAAGTCCGTTCCTCAAAGTCAGTCATCCCCTGCTCGGCCTATTGAGAGGACTGAACCCCTTGATGTCGAAGGATCTTCTGCAGAACCTCCATTGCAAGCTTTCGTACCATCGGGGTGTTACATAGGTACAGATTTTAAAATTGAGAAGTCGTCTTCCGTGCCCGGTCGAGGCGAACCGGCTTCAGATTACGTTAGCACTATTACTCCACAATATCTTGACCGGGTCAAGACCGACTGCTGGAACGATAAGGAAGTAATAACACCATCCCCTGAAGAATCCATAACCACATATGTAGAGGGATATATTAGCGTGTACACTTATCCATTCACGTTTGGGCCTATAGATCCCATGGTAGTAGACTTTTGCAAGCGATACCAAGTTACTCTGGCTCAAATACATCCCTCTATTTGGTGTATAATTTACCTCTTCCGTTTTTTCATAGATAAGATCGAGGGAGGG
>MCJB01028094.1:0-70209 GCA_002018475.1 Nicotiana obtusifolia
ATCCTGAGGGGGATCCAAGTTGATCATCCTCGACCCTAATCTTTGATTGATATCGGTTATGTATATTTTCCCAAGTGGCAGCCGGATATTCAATCAAGCTTTGCTTAAGCTGTTGTGAAGTCGTTGAACTTCGAGCGTTGAGTCCTTGAGTGAAGGCCTGTACGGCCCAATCATCAGTGACTGGTGGCAGGTCCATGCGTTCCATCTGAAAGCAAGATACAAATTCCCTGAGCATCTCGTTATCTCTTTGTCTAACTTTAAATAAGTTCGATTTCCGAGTTTCGACTTTGATGGCACCTGCATGAGCTTTCACGAAGGTGTCCGCAAGCATGGCAAAAGAATCGATGGAATTCGGGGGCAAGTTGTGGTACCAAGTCATTGCCCCCTTTGACAAGGTCTCTCCGAATTTCTTTAAGAGGACGGACTCAATCTCATCGTCTTCGAGATCGTTTCCCTTTATGGCGCATGTGTATGCTGTTACATGCTCATTTGAGTCAGATGTCCCATTGTATTTCAGAATCTCCGGCATGCGAAACTTCTTCGGTACGGGTTTCAGGGCGGCGCTTGATGGAAAGGGTTTCTGTACGAATTTCTTTGAGTCTAAACCTTTTAATACTGGAGGTGCTCCAGGTATTTGGTCCACCCTCGAATTATATGTTTCTACCTTTTTATCATTGGCCTCGATCTTCTTTTTTCCTGACTCGACTCGTCCGGTCAATTCTTCGAGCATCTTCATGATCCCGATGTTTGCCCCCGATCCGACTTTGCTCGGTTGCATTGTGATAGGTTTATTTTCGAGAATAATTTCCCGAGGAGGGCCGGTCCCTATCCCATTCGAAACTTGGCTCCGATTTTGCAACTGAGCCAAGTTTCGAATCCTCGACCCTAATCTTCGATTGATATCGGTTATGTATATTTGCCCGTCGTTTTGATCTGCCGAGCAATATTCTCTTCGAACACTGTTCGATGGGCCAGAGGTCCGATCCACATCGACTGCTATTTGGGAGTTAGCATCGACTGGGACTTCATTACCGGGCGCCAAATTATTGTTTTCGCCCTGGTGGTTAAACTCGCCATCGACGTATTGAGGCACAGATTGAGAGTGAAACCTGATTGTACTGTAACCTGAAAAAGGGATTCTGCAAAGAACAAGTGTAAAATAGTCTGTGTGACAGAACATTGTATCAAACTATTACTATTATCCTTAGCCCCACGGTGGGCGCCAAACTGTTTACCCTTGATTACGAGTAACAATTAAATTTATATGTGATTTTAAGGATATGCGATCTGATTTAATATAATTAAAGAATAAACGGAAATAAAGATTGAATTCAATGAACAAGGAAAAAGCAAACTATTTACCCTTGATTATGAGTAACAATTAAATTTATATGTGGTTTTAAGGATATGCGATCTGATTTAATACAATTAAGAATAAACGAAAATAAAGATTGAATTCAATGAACAAGGAAAAAGCAAACTATCAATATTGAATAGTTTTTCTGCGTTAGGAGCTTTTGGGAATAAAATATGAAGCAGACTAGCGAGCGAAATAGATTAGGATTTCTGTATATTGATTGTATATCGTGTGTCTTTTACAAATGGGGCTGTCTGTTTATATAGGAAAGGTGAAGAATTCTATACAAGGTAAAAATCTCATTTACAAGGTAAGATATTCCTAGAATTAATGGATTCTACGTATTTATTGATTTAAGCCGCAATTCCTGCCGAGATGCTTGTATATCACAAGATTTCCGGTCCTTTAGTTACGTAAATCTGATAATTTTACCATGGGATGTTTTACCCTGGTCGGTCTCGACGATCTCACCTCGAGCGCCTTGGCTTCGAGCCTCGTTCCAACGACATCTGGTCTCGAGCTTCTTATACTCGATATTCCGGTCTCGACCTCTCGGTTGGCGACTTCAATCGATGTTGGTCATCGAATCCCAAAACCGGTATTTCCTATGCAAAGATCGGGTTCGACCCCATACAGATAGTTCCCTCGTATTTTGGAGAGTAATGACAAGAAACGATATGAGCTGCCGCTTTCAAGATTAGGTTAAGTGGAGACATACTTATAGTGAGCGACACGGAATTCGAAACGTCAAATTAGATAACACAAAACGTCTTGTTGACAGATGACAGCAACATGATGACGCACGTGGCCGGTATCAAAAAGGTCTTTTTATGTACCAACTGGCGACAAACTCTGCAATTCCTGCAAACACCAATTAATGCTTTCTCATTTTGGGTTTCGAACCGCCGCTTTTGAAAAGTATAAATAGCCCTCTCATTTTTCATTTTTCAAGTTTGCGGCGTTTGAATACCATATTGCCTAAGTTCTCTAAACTCTGTTCTTCAAGTAATTTCTCTTTCTACGCTTGCATCTACTCGCTTTCCATCTCTTTTATTACAATGGCAAAGACATCTAAGTCTGTTCCTCAGAAGCAACAACCCTCTTCCTCTCAACCCACTGAAGAGGCTGAGCTTGTCGTTGCTGAGGAAACTTCGACAGTGCCTCCTGTAAAAGCTTTCGTACCGGTCGGATGCTCAATCAACTCTGACTTTAAGGTGGAAAAGGCTTCCTCAGTACCGGGCCGAGGTGAACCGGTCGTTTGGTATATTAGTTCAATCACGAGCAAAACCCTTGATAGGGTGAAAGGAGTAACTAGGTTGGTAAAGATGTGGTAGTCCCCTCTCCGGACGAGGCGATTACCACCCACGTGGAGGGTTATTTGAGTGTTTACACTTACCCCTTCACGTTGGGACCTTTGGACCCCATTATTGTCACCTTTTGCAAAAGGCACAATGTTACTTTGGGTCAGATTCACCCTTCCGTTTGGCGAATGATTCATCTTTTTCGTTTTTTTGTGAGCAAGGTCGATGGGCATCCTTTCACCATCAATCATCTACTGCGATCATACAGTCTCCGAGTTTTCCGAGGGGTACTAATAAAACTCGCTCGCCGGGCAAGCAAAGCCCCATTTTCGAGCATTGTCGAGGACAAGGACCGGGGCTGGATGAGCCGATTTGTTCGAATAAGGACGTCGGACCTAATCCCTGCTAAAGATATGCCGTTCCCTGAAAAGTGGAACATGAACCGTAAGAATTATTTTCATATCCTAATTCATTTGTTATTTTTCCTTTGTTATCTCACTAATATACTTTGTAAGATGTATCCGTTTCTCAAATGCCGGCTGCGATTCAGCATTTGGAAGAGTGGGTCCGGAAGGTGGTGGCTCAAAGGACCTACTCAGAGCGCGCTTGGCGTGAGATATCGAAAGGCCTATGGGAGGCCAAAAATCATGGTGAGACCGATAACGCTTATATTTCATGCTTTATGTGATCGGTGCTGCTGCTAATTCATTTCCTCCTTCCTTTGCAGGTCTATCGAAGGATAGTAAATTGAGGCCGACGTCCCCCGGTAGAGAGGTTCCCTGCCCTCCCCCTGTCTCGGAGCAGGAAGGAGAGAAAAAGAGAAAAGAAGCCCCCGGTTCCTCTAGGCCCGAGACAAAAAGAATTAAGAAGAAGAGCATAGCTCGTAAGACCAAAGTTGCCGACTTGGATACTCGATTGAGTGATGATTCCGAGGAAGATAGGGGCCTCAATATTTCAAGCAACGAGCCATCTCGGGCGGTCCCCGAGCTGAGGACCGATGAAGCTCGTATTCAACGAGTAGAGGGCCTCGATGCGGGGGCGAGGATCGAGGTTTCCGCCGATGTAGGGGAGGCAGTGCAGGGAACCTCGGGTCCCCCAGAAGCAATGGACTCTCCTTCTTTCTCGGAGGAAACCTTCAATGAAGCCCGAGCTGCAAGGGCGCATTCGCCGAGCAAAGACCACGTACCGAAAGGGCCCTTTGAAGACTTTTTTGACGGTGTGCCATCGGCTGACACCTTTAGGCTCGAAATGCCGAGGAAGAGTCCCTCCGCGGAGACGAGTAGGGTATCTATCGGACCCAAGTTGGTCAATAGATTTCACCTTAGTTTTTTGTATAAGCACCGATATTACTAAGGCGTCGTTATGGGGTTGTATGATTCCTTCCGCATCCTCCTCGCTGAAGTGCAAAGCTCCCTCCATCGCGTAATCCCGAGTGCGCTTTTCTCGGGTGATAGATATTTTTGTGCGTTTCAATACCGTCCTTGGGATGTATTTACCCCACCGATTATCATATTGATCGTGTGCTGAGGTTCCTCCTGGTTTACTAGTCTATTCCTGTTCCTGTAATGGTTTTTGGCTCGATCGCTCAAAAACTCTCGAAGGTGCCCATTTTCGAGCAACCGTGCCACCTCTTCCCTCAACTGTCGACACTCTTCTGTCTTGTGTCCATGTGTACCATGGTACTTACATATCAAACTGGGATCCCTCTTAGCTGGATCTGATTGCAACAGTCGAGGCCACTTGGTGTCCTTAATGCGACCGATGGCCGATACGAGAATCGCCGATTCGACGTTGAAGTTATATTCGGACAGTCGTGGTGCTTCTCGATTGCCAGCGGCTCTCTCGAAGTTATTTCTCGCCAATGGTCCTCGGTTACTCCGATTAAAATCATTCCTCCTTTCTCGTCTCGGAGAACCCCGCCTTACTGGAACGGCTTTTTGGTCTCCAGGATATGGTCGATGCCTGTCTCTGTTTGATCTTGGCTCTCGATAAATATCTCTTTGAACCCTATCATGAGTTCTGATGGGGTAAGTGGATCCTGAGGGGGCTCCAAGTTGATCGTCCTCGACCCTAATCTTCGATTGATATCGGTTATGTATATCTGCCCGTCGTTTTGATCTGCCGAGCGGTATTCTCTTCGAACACTGTTCGATGGGCTAGAGGTCCAATCCACATCGACCGCTATTTGGGAGTTATCGTCGAGTGGGACTTCATTACCGGGCGCCAAGTTGTTGTTTTCGCCCTGGTGGTTAAACTTGCCATCGACGTATTAAGGCACAGATTGAGAGTGAAACCTGATTGTACTGTAACCTAAAAAAGGGAATTCTGCAAAGAACAAGTGTAAAATAGTCTGTGTGACAGAAAATTGTATCAAACGATCACTATTATCCTTAGCCCCACGGTGGGCGCCAAATTGTTTACCCTTGATTACGAGTAACAATTAAATTTATATGTGGTTTTAAGGATATGCGATCTGATTTAATACAATTAAAGAATAAACGGAAATAAAGATTGAATTCAATAAACAAGGAAAAAGCAAACCATCAATATTGAATAGTTTTTCTGTGTTAAGTGCTTTTGGGAATAAAATATGAAGCAGACTAGCGAGCGAAGTAGATTAGGATTTTTGTATATTGATGGTATATTGTGTGTCTTTTACAAATTAGGCTATCTGTTTATATAGGAAAGGTGAAGAATTCTATACAAGGTAAAAATCTCATTTACAAGGTAAGATATTCCTAGAATTAATGGATTCAACGTCTTTATTGATTTGAGCCGCGATTCCCGTCGAGATGCTTGTATATCACAAGATTTCCGGTCCTTCAGTTACGTAAATCTGATAATTTTACCATGGGATGTTTTACCCTGCTCGGTGTCGACGATCTCAGCTCGAGCGCCTTGGCTTCGAGCCTCGTTCCGACGACATCTGGTCTCGGGTTTCTTATACTCGATATTCCAGTCTCGACCTCTCGGTTGGCAACTTCAATCGACGTTGGTCATCGAATCCCAAAATCAGTATTTCCTATGCAAGTGATCGGATTTGACCCCATACACTAAGGAAGAGGGTGCTAGAGTTGTGAGGGGGTGGCTGGGTGGGATTAGGTAGATTGAAAGGTTGGCTTGACTGATCTTGACAAAAATGACGGGCCACCTATTTTTTATTTTTTATTTTTCTTTCATTGAGTTTTCTTTTTTGACCACTAAATTTTCACTCTTATTCTTATCATCCAATCACTTTTAAAATATTTAATAAGTAAACATAATAAGTGAATTGTTATTTACATTTGTAGAAGGCACCTTAGGTGTGATCTAATGATTAATAAAGTGGATTAAGAATCATAAGATCTTATGTTTAAATTTCAATAGAAGTAAAACAAATACTAAATTGATTCTTTGAGGCCCCAATTGTTAAAAGAAAAATTATATTATACTTTGCCCAGCTTATTCACAATCCAAAATAACAAGAGTAAATTGAAATAACAGTAGTTCAAAATGCCAGAAAAGGAAAATGAATGAACTAGCAATTTGATTAGACATTAGTTTGTTATTAAATAGATAGTGCCATGTGATGATTCTTCGAATATGTAAATTAACTTCTGCAACAGTCATCTTGATATCGGAAAATACGTCTTTTAAAATTAAAAAAAGTGGAGTGTAGCCTAATAAAATGCCGATTCAAAAAAGTGGAGTGTAGCCTAAAAAAAATATTCTTGTCATCTATCTAAAAGGTTCTTTAACAAACAATGCATATAATCACGTGTTTATAATTGCTCAAGAAAAAGATGTCTATGAATGACAAGTTAACTTCGTCAAAGCATTTCAAGTTTATGTGGGTGCCAGCCACACATAAAAATGATTTACTATGCTTATGTCTGCCCTTACATGGAGTAATCAGTTTGTCAATGAAATATTCATAAAAGTTACTACAATATTTAGTTCTATATGTAGAACAAGTCAAACAAGTGCAGACCAAAGTTGAAGTAGGATGAGCATTTTAGTGTAACGAGATAAAAAGAACTAATATTTATATGGTTCAAACACGTCCCCTTATATAGAGATGAGTTAAATGAAGTTTGCAGGTAAAAACGGGAAAATTTTTGCGTCAGGAACTAAACACATAGATTAGATAATATCGATTTGGAAAACTACTACATAATCCTAATTATCATAGACGTTCAGACATTTTGAGGTTTTGCAAAATACATACAGGGAAAGAAGCTAGATCCATATAAAGCACAATCGACGACTAAGTGTTCAATAGACTTTAGACCATTGTTAACATAGAATGAAAGAAAATCGTACCACTATTCCTGTCGTATTTAGATTCCAAAAAAGGGTTATTTGACTTTTCCCATGTTCCGGAAGCAGTTCTTTTTTAGCCATTTTAGGTCAAAAGGGGAGTATTGTTTTCATTCAACATGTGAAAGGGGTATTCTTTCTCAACGCTTAAAGATTAGGAATTAACTGGATTTTACTCACAAAGTAAATTAGGAAACAAAAACGAGTCGAGTATTCAAATTAGTGATAATTTATGTCATGCCCCGTAACATTTTATAGCTAGTTTGAGATTTGTTCGAGGTTAAGAAAGGAGTAAATCATGTTAATGGACGTACGATGCGATATGAGACTTGATATAAGTGATACGATGCCTTAAAAATACTCAAAATAAAAAATAATAAAACGTTTCAGGGATGGACCAAAGCCTATGCGCCACACAACCATAACACCATAAAAATAACATGTTTTCAAAATTATGGTGCTACAACTGTGTGTCGCACAGTGATGTGCCGTAAAAATACAACATCTTTTATACTATTTGCATAAGCTTTTCGCTTTCCTTTAGGTATACTTTCTATCGTTTCTTATGTTATTTTATTGATTATATAAAATTGGAGTTAAAAAGTCAAAAATACTCAAAAATTATCAAGTCCACTGAAGAACACAATCTGCAGTCATTTCTGCTACCGCAAAATAGATGTGCTAGCCACAAATTGTCTGCAAAAGCAGTCAGGGATTATCAGTTTATGAAGCCAAGTCTACAGTCCATTCTGTGGACCGTAGAACACGAATGCGAGCTGCAAAGATATTGTAGAGTGCAACAGAAAATTACAATTATGAGAAGCTGAAGTTCAAGTTTGCGACCAATTGAAGATTTGCAGATTGTAGAACATATCTGCAATCCATTATGCGACGCCACAAAATCACATCGAGGTGTCAGATCCAGATTTACAAGTTAAGTCTGCAACAACATCAAATACGTAGAGCACAATCTATTCTGCGGTCCATTCCGCGACCGAGAAGCTTTATGTTTTGTTCAAATCTGGCACACATTTTTTGGACCCTATATATAGAACCTTTAGGGTATCTAGTGGACATATCTCACTTTCTAAAGCAACTTTTATATCCTTCCTCTTTAATACTCTTTTTTTGATTGTTGCAGAAGATTTAACGGAGAATATTCCATTTTTGGCTTCATCTACATTAAAACTTTTGTAAGCTTTATTTCTATTAAATATAGTTATTGTTCTTTAATATTCATGTCTAGATAAATATTTTAGCTACAGTTGTGATACCCTTTGTGTAACGACCGGATTGCTCCTTTTGAGTTCTAGCATTTCATTATGTAATTTGAGATGTTGAGCAGCTTTATACGGTGTATTATGACTAGCGTGCATGGTTATTTTTGATTTTCGAGTGGCGCATGATGGATTTGATAGAGTGATTCTCAATTTGAAAGCTTTAAATTGGAAGAGTTGATCAATGTTTGACTTATGAATAAACGACTTGATTTGATTATTTCAATAGGTCTGTATGAAAAATTTAGACTTGGATCTATGTTCGGATTTAAATTTGGATGTTCGTAAGAAGGTTTTGGCTCTATTTGTTGAAAGTTGGCACTTTAAGGAAGGGGAGAGTTCTGGCCGGGAGATGACTTCGATATTATTGGACTCCTATTTTGGTTTTGAGACCTCAATTGGGTTCATTTAGTTGATTGGAACTTATGTGTAAATTTTGGTTGTGATCCAGAATGTCTAAGTGTAATTCGGATGCATTCGACGAAATTTGAAGGTTTTAAAGTTAAGAGAATAATTTTGATCTTCGATTCTTACTTTTGATGTTATTTATGATATTTTGAGCATTTGAATAAGTTTAGATAATATATTTGGACTTGTTGGTATGATTGGACGAGGTCCCAAGGATCTCGAGTGTGATTGGGGGTGGTTCTGAACCAGTTTGGTGATGCTTGGAGTTGCTGGTTTTTAGCAGGTGTCACTATACTTCGCGAAAAAGGTCAGGGCTATGCGTTCGCGAAGTGTTTTTTTGGTGCCGGGTCTGTTGTTCTTCGTGTTAGCAAGGTAATAGTCACATTCACGTCGTATTGATTCCAGGGGTCACGCGTTCGCGATTGGATGACGCGTTCGCGTGGAGTTAGAGCTGGCAAGGTAGGGTTAAGCCTTTGCATTCGTTAAGGTGTTTCTCGCGTTCACGGAGGAGGGGGATATTGGCTATTGCGATCGCGAGGATGAGGCCACGATTGCAAAGGTATTTGGTCAGTGGCTGTGGTTTGTGCTTTGCAAGCTGGGAGCAGTGGTCGCGTTCATGAAGTGTACTGCTGGGCAGAGCTTATTAGTTGTTATTTTGGTACTTTTACCAATTATTTCATATTTTGAGCCATATACTTGGTAATGGGCGATTTTGCTTGGGATTTTAATACAAGGCCTTGGGCTAAGTGATTTTTAGTCATTTATGGTATTATTTTAAGAATTTACATAAATTATTAACACCTAAAATATGAAATTTTGTGATGGAATTTGGGGTTTTGACTAAACTTTAAGAGAGCGTATTGATGATTTGAGTATCGATTTGGATTCAATTTTGGAATCTAATTATATATTTGGATTCGGTAGGATATGGGTCATTAGATTTGGTATTGGTTCCGAATTTCGGACATGTGGGCCCGGATTGACTTTTGTTGGCTTATTGAGAATTCTTCAAATACCGAAGTACAAATCGGGATTGCTTAGAATGGCATTATTGACATTATTGATTGATGATTGGCTTGGATTTGCGCAATTGGAGGGCTAGAGAGAGATTTTACGTGATTTATTGTTGCAGGCTAGCCTGGATGAGCTAAGTATCTTATCTAATCTTGTTGAGGGAACAACCTTTAATATATGGCTTTGTTTACCTAATTTAAATATGTGAGGGGCGACTTATATGTGAGGTGACGAGCGTATATACAGGTGCTATGTATGATTCATGACCAAATTAATCTTTAGGTTGTACTATGCCTTGATTTGGATATTGTGATTCTGCTATTGTGCTTTATATGTTTTTATGACTATGTGAACTCCGTGAATCATGCTACAGATCATGTGTAGGTGTTTATTCTCCCCCCCCCAAGCATGATATTCGCTATTGTACGACGTATCCGCCTGATTTGAGCTGTAGTTGTATACTTTGCACATGCATACATCTTAGCACGCTATTTTCCTCAGCCCATGTGTTTGTGATTTGATATATGTTATTTGTACATGAATTCTTGTATATTATTTGTGTGTGATGGACTGGATTGACAACATGTAAGTGGTCCGTGCTGGTTGAGTTATTATGGCATATGAGTTATTCGTGTGGCTGTTATGATTATGGCACACGAGTTGTCTGTGTGGTTATAGTACATGAATGGCCCATGTAGCATGTGGTTAAGGATCCACCCCCTATGGTTACCGTCTCATGTTTATCTCTTGATGATGTACACATAGGTTGTGAGAAACTGACAAGTTTCTGATTGATATGGATTATGAAAAATTGATCATTGGTTGGACTTTGCATCTCTTCTCTATTTGCAAACTCCTTGAATGTATATTTGATTTATACTGCATATCCTTTCTATATTCAAGCTCCGGAAGAATACATGCCTTTTATGCATATCTTCTCTATATGTTTCTTTATTTGATGAAAAGATTCATAATATATATCTTCTCTATATGTTGAACCGTGTGTAACTTGACTTGAGATTTCATGCATATCTTCTCTATATGCAATGCTTGACGAATTATTTGATATTTCACGCATATCTTCACTATATGCAAGGGTTGACAAATTATATGATATTTCATGCATATCTTTGATGATTTAATGACATTAGGCACATATCTTCTCTATATGCTGATATGTTAAACTGGTACAGAACCTGTGTATATCTTCTCTATGTGCAGTTGTTGACGTGTTAGCTGATATCAAATGCATACCTCCCCTATATGTTGAATTGTTATGAGACTTACACACATCTTCTCTATGTGCTTCGATTTTAGTTGTACCGGTATTTCATGTTTAGAATTTGAGACTGGTTTTTGGTACATATCTATGTTATTGAGCTGTACATGTTATGCAAAGTGAGTATCTTTGACCTGAGATATCATAACTACTTTTCAGAGGTTAGTCAGCATACTTATTTAATACATAGGGTCGGTTATACTCATAATACACTTCTGTACCTTGCGTGCATATCTTGGAGCTGAGCTGATGTTAATGATGGAGGATAGCATTAAAGATGTACCTGCATTCCGGATATAAGCTACCACTTGTTCTTGGCAGTTTAGGATCGTTCTTTTAATCATGTATATATATTCCAAGCATATGTTATACTTATTTTTCATACCAGCTTTGTAATCCTAAATCTTAATGGCTCATGACTCGTATTACAAATCCATGGGAGGCTGTATGAAATTTAGCTATTTTATTCATTGTTATTGATGATCTTTCACTTGAGTTGTATTATTCATTATTTGGCTTACTTAGCATATTTGGGTTAGGTGCCATCACGACTAGGTGGAATTTTGGGTCGTGAAAAGTTGGTATCAGAGCTCTAGGTTCATATGTTCTATGAGTCATGAGCAAGTATCTAGGAGAATCTTGTGGATCAATATAATGACGTCCATACTTATCTTCGAGAGGCTACATGACATCTAGTAAACTTCACTTACTTTTTGTCCTTATTGTGCAGCCTTGATTTAGCTTGAAGCTTATATCTTCAATTTCCTTCCATGCACAACTGATACAAGATGTGGATGTGTTGTGGATCTTTCAATTGTTCATTTGTGGGATGAAGTGGATTCTTGTATCTTATTAACCAGTGTAGACCCATGAAGATTAATTGATTTCATAGTGGTTGTGACCATGGTAGGGTCATAGTGAGATGTCGGTTTGAGGCTAAGCAGGTGGGTTATCTCCTGCTAGAAGGTGTGAGCTTATGTGATTCATATGAGGTTTCTATGAATAGTTTTCCTTCTATTTAGTGGAATATATGTGTTAAGATTAGAGTTAGGAACGCTTGAGGGAGTTCACACGATTGTCACGAGGGTGAGCATGTATTTGGAAGATGATTTGGGGTGTTTTATGATTAGTTCTACATGAGCTTATGCAGAATTCAGTTGAATAATAGTGCAAGATCATGGCAGTTATGAAGGAACAGTAATGTGCTCTATAGGATAATGTGTTATGTGGCTTCGAGCCAAGTGAGGGGGAGTCTACTATCGACAATTAGATTGCATGTTCATGTGTTATATTAGTTCTTGGACTAAGGGATGTTTGTGGATTAGTTATGACCTGAAGAGGATGACTTCGAGGATGAATCGAGCAAGAAAATTCATGGATGCATGATGTACTATACTTTATGGATATGGAAATCTTGGAATGAATCAGGTTTGATATTCGTTGTAGATGTTGTATGTAAGGGAAAAAAAGGAATCACTTGGTTGTTTCTTTTGGATATTCATATGCTGGTAGAGCACAGGTCGTTCAGCGTGTATTGACTGTGCATTGGAGATTAGAGCAAGATGAATGACTCTGGAGAAGGTTCTAAAGTGTTAAAGATTCTTATGTGTTATTTAAGGATTCCTGGTTGGTGTATGGCTAAGATTCGAGATTTCTATTAAATGGTTCTGAGACTTGCAGTATTTCTATATCATTAATGATTCTGCATTACAATATTAGAGAGATGAAAGAATCATCTTCAGATTCATAGAAGGTCTCTTCAGAGCGGGTATTTTGGTTTGCGGTACTATTGGGTGCATGAGAGAGAATAAAGTGGCTTATGAGTCCTAGGACGACGCGGTTTCATGTTAGGATTACTTAGGGTGAGTGTTAATTGAGGACTATAATGTACTGGGAAAGAGAAGTGTTATCTTGAAGGCAAGTTAAGGGGAACTTGAAGAAGTGGGTCAGCTTGGTAGTGGTTTGTATAAGCATACTAATAAGATGATCGGTTCCTTTGGAATGATTGGGATTTACAAGTGCTTTATGGCAATAGTTTTGGCTTTGGTAGTCTATATGACCTGGCTGATTTAGAGGGATCTAGTTGTGATGGCTTAGTTATGTGAAAAGGGATTTCGAAGAGTTCATGATGGTTTTGACCACTGCTTGTGACTGATGTCTTCAACAGGTATGGAAGGTTATTGCATGTTGGGCGATGTTCACCTGGACTGAGTTAAGGGGAAGGTTTCTGGTTGATAGGGTGTCTACCCTACTTGTGATTCATAGTTGATTATGAGGTTCTCGCATTTTCATATGATATCATGATAGATGTGGAGCATTGTGCGGGATTGAGATTCACATGGCTAAGGTTGCAGTTCAGTTTGACAAGAAGGTCATGAGTTTTAGACATTATGGGAGATTTTAAATTTTTAAGAGAATTCCGACACTATCTGGTATCGCCTGAGAAGGGTGTGTTGTAGAAGACATGTTGTGCTTTGACTTGTGGATGCTTGATTGGTTTTACAGATATCTCATGGTTGTTGACCATTGATGTTCAGGTTTTGCTATTCAACGCGCGAAATTTATGGGAGTACGTCTCATGAGGTGATTTTGTATGAGTGACATATCAGTCATTTGAGCGGGAGAGTTGGAGATTAGATATGTAGATTCCTGTATTCTTGAGGTTTAGAGACGAGATGTTCTCAGACGCAGACTATTCCTTAGTTGCAGATTGTGAAGGTGTGTTAAGGGTTATACAACTGATTGTATGTGTTATGGATAGGTTACTAAGACTTTTGGAAGGTTATTTACCTATTTTGGGATGTCCAAAATTGATTTGGAGGCCCATTAGTGTGCCTAATGAGAATGTGTATTGTACATCAGATCAGATTTGCTTACTCTCGCGCAACATTTACCGTGGGTGTGTCATCGGGCAGAAGATGTTATTCACGCCCTGGTTTGTTTCATGTGTTACTCTCTTATTATATGATGGATTTTGAGACTACTTGACTATTCACACTCATGATGTGGTTTTGTTTAGGCCTTGTGGCAAGATTTGAGCGAGATGATTCTTGGAGTGTTGAGCTGCTTATTGCACCTTAGTCGTGCTTTTCCCGTTTATAGTATATGGTGCTCTGCATTTTCCCATGGTTATGGTCATGCACTTTGCACGCTTGCTGTTGATACACCTATTTGTTGAGTATGAGCATTTGGGCTCGGTGGGTATTCTATGTGGATTGATATGTTAGATCGGGTTACGCACCATCGCAGGGTTATGTTGGGATACAATTCCTTGTGTATTTCATGTGTTTTGTTTCTCCCTTGTGCGATGGATTCATAACGTTGTACTTTTGTGGTTGTATCTATAACTTGATAGATATTTCTCTTAAGGGCTCTTTTTCCATTATTGATCACATTCAAGATGTTGCTCGTTTGGTACACCGATCGCATTGTATGTGGTTCTAAGTGGCATTTGGTGTGGCCTGATGGCCAATGTATTCGGTAAATGAGGTTATTGGACTTGGAATTGGTGCAATCAGACTTGGTTGGGGGTATGGTTGGATGAAAAATAACATTGGTCATCTTAGAATTTGGCAATGAACCTTGTCGGGCGAGAGAGCTCCACGACTTGTTGCCTTGGTGGGTGATTAAGAGCTTCTACATGTTTCATTCATCATTAACAATGTTGTGAAGGTTTGGAATAAGGTTTTATTTGATATGAGGTATATTGCCAGTACCAGGTTTGGTGATATGTAGCTATTGTGATATGAAGATATTACTATGAGCACATGCGTTATGTGGTACATCGTGTGGTTATATCTTGGGAATATAGTTATGGCTTGATGCAGATTGTTGATAACTTATATAGTGTATATATGCGAGAATTGGATCTTATTAGGAATTTCAGATATTGGAACTTGGTTCTAAGGTTTATGGGCTGGAGATGAAGAAAGAATCTTCAGTCGGGGTTGCGTTTATGGACTTTATGGATATTAGTGACGTGGGATCACCCATGGGTATGTGTATAATGAGTTAATACAATGATTGTATGACTTTGAAATGATTCTCGGCACATTCGAGGACAAACATATATTCTTGGGTTCATTTAGTTGATCGGAACTTGTTTACAAATCATCACAATTCCATTTTTATCTAAATTTTTAAGTGTAATTTGGATGCATTCGACAATGTTTGAAGGTTTGAAAGTTATGGGAATTATTTTGATCTTTGATTCTTGATTTTGATATCATTTATAATGTTTTGAGCCTTTGGATAAGTTTGTATAGTATATTTGGACAAGTTGGTATGATTGGACGGGGTCCCTAGGGCTTTGGCTATGATTCGAGGTGGTCCCTGACCATTTTGGTGCTGATTGGAGTTGCTGGTTTTTAGCATGTGTCAGTGTACTTCGCGTTCGCAGTCAGGGCTATGCATTCGCGAAGTGTATTTTTGGTGCTGGGTCTGTTTCTCTTCGCGTTAGCAGGGGAATATTTGCGTTCCAGTAGTGTTTGTTCCAGGGGTCATGCATTCACGATTGGATGACATGTTCACGTGGAGTTAGAGCTGGCAAGGGAGGTTTAAGCCTTCACGTTCATGAAGGTGTTACTCGCATTCGCGAAGGTGTTACTCGCATTCGCGAAGGAGGGCGGCTGTTGGCTATCTCGATCGCGAGGATGAGGCCATCATTGCAAAGGGTATCTGGTCAGTGGCTGTGGATTGTGCTCCGGAAATGCGAAGCACTTGTCGCCTTCACAAAGGGTACTGCAAGCAGAGCTTATAAGTTGTCCTTTCGGAACTTTTACCCATTATTTCATATTTTGAGTTCTAAACTTGGAGAGCGGCAATTTTGCTTGGGAATTTTCACAAGACCTTGGGATTCTACTCATTCATGGTATTATTTTAATAATCTATATAAATTATTAATACCCAAAACATTTGAGATGGAATTTGGGTTTTGCCTATATTTTAAGTGAGTATAATTTGAGAATTTGAGTACCGATTTTGACTCAATTTTGGAATCTAATTATATATTTGGATTTGACATGTTATGGATCATCGAATTTTGGTATTGGTTTTGAATTTTTGGAACGCGGGCCCGAGTTCACTTTTGTTGACTTTTTGAAAATTCTTCAAAGATCGAAGCTTTTGGATTGGGATCGCTTCCTATAGCATTGCTTGACTTCTTTGGTTGACAAGTGGCTTGTTGTATGATTGGAGGGCTAGAGTGAGATTTCTATGCGATTTATGTTTGAAGGCTAGCCGGATGAAGTAAGTATCTAGCCTAGTCTTGTTGAAGGAATAACTCTTAGGATATGAATTTGTTTGCCCAATTGAAATGTGCGAGAGGTTACGTATATGCAAGGTGACGAGTGTATATATAGGTGCTATGTATGATTCATGACTGAAGTAGTCTTTAGGTTGTACTATGCTTTGATTTTGATATTGTTCTTATTGCTATCATGCATTATATATTTGTATGACTATATGAACTCGTGAATCATGCTAGAGATCATATGTAGGTGTTGATTCCTTGTTGGGCATGATATTTGCTATTGTACGTCGTATCTGCCATTTGAGCAGTAGTTGTACACTTCACACATGCATACATCTTCGCATGCTATTTTTCTCAGTCCATGAGTATGTGATTTGATATTCATTATTGTACATGAATCCTTGTATATGCTTTCTGTATGATGGACTGGATTTGACAACACGTGAATGGTCTGTGCGGTTTGAGTTATTATGGCATGTGAGTTGTCTGTGCAGTCTTTATGATTATGGCACGTGAGTTGTCAGTTTGGTTATGGCACGTGATTGTCCGCGTAGCATGTGGATAAGGATCCATACCCCTAGGGTCACTATCTCATGTTTCTCTCTTGATGGTGTACACACAAGTTGTGAGAAACCGTCAGTTTCTGGTTGATGTGGATTATGGAAAATTGATCAGTGGTTGGACTTTGCATCTCTTCTCTATTTGCAAACTCTTTGGATATATACTTGATTTATACTGCATAGCTTCTCTATATGCTAGCCTCGGAATGTATACGTGCCTTTTATGCATATCTTCTGTATATGTTGCTTTACTTGATGAACTGATTGACGGTACTTATCTTCTCTATATGTTGATCCGTGTAACTTGACTTGATATTTCATGCATATCTTCTCTATATGCAATGGTTGACGGATTATTTAATATTTCACGCATATATTCTCTATATGCAAGGGTTGACGGATTCATGCATATCTTCTCTAGCAAGGGTTGATAGATTATTCGATATTTCATGCACATCTTATCTATATGCAATCTTTGATGATTTAATGATGTTAGGCACATATCTTCTCTATACACTGAGCTGTTAAACTGGTATGAAACTTGTGCAAATGTTCTATATATGCAATTATTGACGTGTTAGCTGATATTAAATGCGTACCTCTTCTATATGCTGAACTATTATGAGATTTGCGCACATCTTCTATATGTGCTTAAATTAGTTGTACCTGTATTTTATGCTTGAAGTTCGATACTGTTGCTGGGTACATGTACATGTTATTGAGTTGTACATGTTATGTAAAGTGAGTATCCTTGATCTGAGATCTCGTCAATATTTCACTGAGGTTAGTCAGGATACTTACTGAGTACATGGGTCCATTGTACTCATACTACACTTTTGCACCTTGCGTGCAGATCTTAGAGCTGAGCTAATGTGGATGACAGAGATTAGCATTGAAGATGTACCTGCATTCCGGATATAAGCTACCACTTGTTCTTGGCAGTTTAAGATTGTATTTCTGATCATGTGTATTCCAAACAAATGTACTTATTTTTCGTATCAATTTTGTAATCTTAAATCTTAGTGGCTCATGATTTGTACTACCAATCCTTGGGAGGTTGTATGGAATTCAATTATTTTATTCATCACTTGAGTTGTATTATTCATTGTTTGTCTTACCTCGCATGTTGGGGTTAGGTTCCATCACGACTAGATAGGATTTTGGGTCCGGACGCTTTGTCTTATTTATGTTAATGAATATGATATTTTAAGCTTGGGTTTATTGAAGTTGGTGTTATCTCTTTTATTCTTTACGCTTTAGTGATGTTTAATGGTTGAAAACATTAGATATTGCCATTTTAACTTTAGCTTAAGCTCGAAAGAGAAAAGTTGAGATTGTGGAAAAGAGTAAATAGTAAGAATTTGGGGCGTTAACTCTTATGTAATAAATCAAAGACATAGGAAGGATTTAAATTGGGATAGATTGAGTTCTTTTAACATACATTTTAAGATTCAAAAGACTTAAGAGCGAAATCTATTGGATGATTTGAAATAACTCCAATATTACAATAGGCGTTAATGTTCACAATACCGCTCCCGTAAATGAGCTAGACTCCACACCTATTTGCATTACGTTGATTTGGGAACGACAACCCTAGTCCCTTAATCAACTTCTTACATAATATAAACATGCTCTTTTGTTACTTAGCTTTTAATTAAAACAAATTCAAAATTTCAATAGTAATATAGAAACCAACTCTCTTAATAGAAACACTAGACTTCTAGTTGAGTTTTACACTTCTCGATTAGTCGGTTCTCCAACGTATTCTCTGTGCGATTCAACCCCAACTTAGATAGGTTCTATATTTGAAAACGACTGGTTATACCATTTTAAAGGGTGTAATTTGGGCGAATCAAGTTTTTCCACCGTTGTTGGGGATTACAGTCTAAAACTATGACGACCCAATCGGTAATTTTGTGTATTTGAGACCTATTTCCCAATTTGATGATTCATATATGTTTGGTTGTTGTTTTGTGACTTGAGGGGGCGACTGGTTTGGTTCCGGAAATGTTTTAGAGTGAATTGGAACACTTAGTTCCTTTGTTGGAAGCTTAAGTTATTAGAGTTGGCCAAACTTTGACTTTTGTGTAAACGTCCTAGGATT
The DNA here is from genome assembly GCA_002018475.1 of Nicotiana obtusifolia. Taxonomy (NCBI): domain Eukaryota; kingdom Viridiplantae; phylum Streptophyta; class Magnoliopsida; order Solanales; family Solanaceae; genus Nicotiana; species Nicotiana obtusifolia. Next base: position 18,851 of record MCJB01028094.1, read on the forward strand.
AGTGATTTGATGATTCCAATAAGTTCTTATGGTGATTTTGGACTTAGGCGTATGCCCGAAATTAGATTTGGAGGTTCCCAGGGTGTTTTGGCGCTATTTGCCGAAAGTTGGCAATTTGAATGTGTGATGACCCGATAGGTCATTTTGAGTTGTAGTTTTTATTTCTTGTATCGAGACCTCGACTAGCTTCGTTTAATGTTCCTCGATTTATGTACGCAGTCCATGTCTTGTTCCAGAAAATGTTTATGTGAAAAATTGAAGAAAATGTAAAATTGTGCCTTAAAAATAATTTGAGTTGACCACGATCAACATTTTGTGTAAATGGACCCAGATTAGTATTTTGACAATCCTGGTGGGTCCGTACTGAGATTTCAGACTTGCGCGTATGCCCAAGATTGATTTCGGAAGTCCATACGCCGAATCGTGTTGATTTGACGAAATTTGACAATTTGAAGTTGAAAGGTTTGACCGTACATTGACTTTTAGCTATCGAGCTCGGAATTTGATCTTGGAATAGGTCCGTTATAGTATTTAAAACTTGTCTGCAAAATTTGGTGCCGTTTAAGTTGATTTGATAGGGTTCGAATGTTCAGTTGTAAATTTAGAAATTCTTGAACTTTACTTTGAAATTCATGCGTTTTAGAGTTCAATTCATAGTTTTAGATGTTATTTTTGTGTTTTGATCGCGCGAGCGAGTTTGTATGATGTTTTTGGACTTGTGTGGATGTTGTTTGGAGTCCCGAGAGCTCAGGTGAGTTTCGAACGCGCTTCAGAGATTTCAGAGGAGTTTAGATATTTGCTGGTTCTCAGATCTCGCATTTGCAAGCAATAAGTCGCATTTGCGAACTTCATCATCACATTTGCGAAGAGCACAATGGCCTGAAGAGTTCGCATTTGCGAACTCCCAATCGCATTTACAATACTGGCCTGACCTGGGCATTGGTCGCATTTGCAATCATTGTGACATTAGAACCCTAAGAACACTCTCTCAGATGAATTCCCAACTCTACTCTACAATCAATCCCCGTGGTCAATGAATTTCCAGATGTTTTCCTAGATGAATTCCCAGGTCTTCCTCCTGAAAGGGAGATAGAGTTTAGTATTGATGTGTTGCCTGACACTCAACCGATCTCTATCCCTCCATACAGGATGGCCTCGGCAGAATTGCGAGAGTTGAAGGCACAGTTGAAGGACTTGCTGGATAAGGGCTTCATTAGGCCTAGCACTTCACCTTGGGGTGTGCCAGTCTTTTTCGTGCCAAAGAAAGACGGGTCGTTAAGGATGTGTATTGAATATTGACAGTTGAATAAGTTTACTATAAAGAACAAATATCCACTTCCAAGGATTGACGGCCTGTTTGACCAACTCCAGGGTGCCAAGTATTTTTCCAGGATTGACTTACGTTTGGGGTATCATCAGGTGAGGGTCAAGGAGAAGGATATTCCAAAGACAGCCTTCTAGACAAGATATGGGCATTTTGGGTTCTTGGTAATGTCGTTTGGGCTAACAAATGCCCCAGCAGCTTTTATGGATCTCATGAATAGTGTATTCAAGGCCTATCTCGATGTGTTCGTGATTGTATTCATTGATGACATTCTAGTGTATTCTCGTTCAGAGACAGAACATACAGGCCACTTGCGGATAGGATTACAAACCCTTCGGGATCGTAAGTTGTATGCTAAGCTCTCCAAATGTGAATTCTGGCTAAACTCAGTAGCATTGCTTGGCCATGTGATATCTGACGAGGGTATTAGTGTTGACATTCAAAAGATCGATGCAGTGAAAAATTGACCAAGACCTACAACACTGTCAGAAGTCCGCAGTTTTCTAGGGCTAGCAAGATATTATAGGAGGTTTGTAGAAGGGTTTTCCTCTATATCAGCACCATTGACTAAGTTGACACGAAAAGCTACCAAGTTCCAATGGTCCGCCGCTTGTGAACATAGTTTCCAGGAGCTAAAGAATCGGTTGACCTCCGCGCCAGTGCTTACTCTCCCAGAAGGAACAGAAGGGTATGTGGTATATTGTGATGCTTCTGGTGTAGGTTTGGGGTGTGTATTGATGCAACGTGGGAAGGTGATTGCTTATGCATCAAGACAATTAAAGAAGCATGAAAATAATTACCCGACTCATGATTTGGAACTGGCTGCAGTAATATATGCTTTGAAGATTTGGCGGCACTACTTATACGGTGTCCATGTTGACTTCTACACAGATCACAAAAGTTTACAATACATCTTCAAGCAGAAGGAGCTGAATATGAGGCAACGTAGGTGGCTTGAATTACTAAAAGATTACGATGTCAAGATATTGTACAATCCCGGTAAAGCCAATGTTGTGGCAGACGCTCTCAGTCGTAAGTTAATGGGAAGCCTAGTACTCATTGAGGCAAGTAGACAGGGGTTGACTAAAGAGCTTCATTAGCTAGCAATATGAGAATCAGATTGTTAGACTCTGATGACGGAGGTGTTACTATACAGAATACGTCAGAATCATCTTTGGTAACTGAGGTAAAAGCACGACAATATGAAGATCCTACCTTGGTACGATTGAGAGAGGGCATTCAGCAGGGTAAAATTTCAGCTTTCGATATCGGAGGGGATGGGACACTAAGATACCAGGGCCGATTATGTTTACCTAATGTAGCAGGGTTGCGAGAGAAAATTATGATTGAGATTCATCAGTCCCGATATTCCATCCATCCCGGTTCGACAAAGATGTATCATGACATTAAGGAGCAGTATTGGTGGGATAACAGGAAGAAGTCTATTGCAGAATTTGTAGCCCAGTGCCCTAATTGTCAACAAGTAAAGATTGAGCATCAGAAACCCGGTGGATTGATTCAAAATATAGAAATTCCGACCTGGAAATGGGAGGTGATTAATATGGACTTCATTGTTGGGTTACCTCGCTCTTATCATAAGTTTGAATCCATCTGGGTGATAGTTGATCGACTTACAAAATGTGCCCATTTTCTGCCAGTTAAGACAACTTACACAGCTGAAGATTATGCGAAGCTGTATATCAAGGAGATTGTTAGGCTTCATGGTGTGCCGGTGTCTATTATATCAGACCGAGGAGCTCAATTTACGGCGAACTTTTGGAGGTCTTTTCAGAAGGGTTTAGGCACACAAGTGAATCTCAGCACGACATTCCATCCACAGACTGACGGACAGGCTGAACGTACCATTCAGACACTTGAAGATATGTTACGAGCATGTGTTTTAGATTTCAAGGGGAACTGGGATGATCATCTGGCACTCATAGAATTTGCCTACAATAATAGCTACCATTCCAGAATTAAAATGGCCCCGTACGAGGCACTATATGGGAGGAGATTTAGATCACCAGTTGGATGGTTCGAAGTCGGTAAGACGGAATTATATGGACCAGATTTGATTCACCAAGTCATTGAGAAGGTGAAAGTGATACAAGAGCGACTGAAAGCTGCACAAAGCAGGCAAAAATCTTATACAGATGTCCGACGTCGTGACCTGGAGTTTGGGGTTGGTGGTTGGGTTTTCCTGAAGATCTCACTGATGAAGGGTGTTATGCGTTTTGGGAAGAAGGGTAAACTGAATCCACGGTATATCGGGCCATACAAAATTCTTCGACGAATTGGACATGTTGCTTATGAGTTAGAATTGCCATCTGAATTGGAATTTGTCCACCCGATATTCCACGTATCTATGTTGAGGAAATGTATTGGAGACCCTTCTCGGGTCGTCCCTATCAAAGATGTACAAGTTACAAAGGATCTATCATATGAAAAAATGCCAGTGGCTATATTAGATCGACAAGTCCGCAAGCTGAGAACAAAGGATGTAGCTTCCGTCAAAGTATTGTGGAGGAACAATAAGACGGAAGAAATGACATGGGAAGCAGAAGATGAGCTGAAGTCTAAATACCCTTACTTGTTCCAGGATGAAGATAACGAGGGTGCCGGGGGAACGCAGGACGCATTTGAAGGAGAAACGCCTCTATGAGGGAAGCAATAACTTGAGAATACTCTTTCTTAATACAAAATGGTGATATGCGGATAATGTACGTAGCTATAATGCTTTATATAGCCTTTTAAGGCCATAGGTTGGGTTTAATTGCTTGCAAGTTTTGCTAGTGGCCATTTTATAGAGGAAACTCAGCCGGAAATTTCCGTCAGAAATCCACGATGAGTTAGACTCCCCGTAAACCGTTACATTCGAGGAAGAATGTTACTAAGGGGGGGAGGGTGTTACAACCCATATTTGTATATGTTAGATTACACCGTAAGTTAGTCTACATAGGTCCAAGAAGAGATTACCTTTGTGATAATAAGAATTTAGTCCTATTGGTCTTAAATGATGCAAGGGTGTATAAGGGTGGTTAACAAGTATAAGAAGTTAAACGAATCAAGAATGTTGTAACTCGTATTTTCGGGTAAATAGAGAGGTCATAAATATTACCAAGAGGTCATGTTTTAAGATATTTTAATCATATAATATCCATTTCATAAGTCTTGAAATCAAATGAGTTATGAAGCAAAAGTCGACAAAAGTTGTTCATAATTTTACTCATACTTTAGGTCAAATGTCACTAAGCGTTTCTCCCAATTTAATTGGAATTACGGGGTGATCTACCCACAAAATTGAATATCTATGAGTCCAGTTTCCAACTCATTAAACCGTTTGTTGATACGATCTCAGAATTGGGAGATATTTGCGTTTTCGCGAGACTGCACTAAGCACCTCTCTGTGGGTGCCACATAGGCGGTTAAGACATATGGATATATATAAACGCGCCTCAACCCTGTTTTAAGTCATTTGTTTTCAGTATATTCATACATTAGAATCCTAAAAACACTCTCTCAAGGTTCTCTCATAATCTAAGACTAAAACAAAGGGCAAACAACACAAATCAAGTGTCGGAAATCCCGTGGTGCGTGTAAGTTTCTGTTCTTCTTGTTGTTGCTGATTTTTGTGTTGTTCCAACTCGTGTGGGAGGTTTTTTTAAGGTGGTTGTGTTTTGTAAAATACTCCCTCAAGTTTTAATATCAACCCTAGGTGATTTCAAGTCTTCTAAAGTGATTCTAGTGCCGAAAAACCCTAATTTATTGCTAGCTTCGCTTCCTTGTTCTTGTGGCAGCGTTGGAAGGATATTTCGTGGTCAATTAAGGTCAAATTGAAGTTTTTCATACTTTTTAAAGGTAAGGAACCTCTTAACCTACATGTATTTAAGATTATCCAAGTTACGGCTAAGTCGTTGAAGCTAGAACTTGTGAGATGTATGTCGGAAGGCTTGCTAGTATTTGTTGGTTGGTGGACTGTTTTGGGAGGCTTAATATGATTATTATTGATGTTGTTTGGGATGTTTGGTGATTGTGTTAACTTGTGGGAAGTCATAGATATAGGGGAGGTGCTGTCCATTTCATCGTAACATAGGTTACGGTTGATACATAATAGTTACGACGCTTAAACGATAACGATAGTGTCATTTCTCTTATTGTAGACTAAGGAGACGTGGCATTTTCATAGCTTGAGATTGGGCAGTATATACAAGGTATGTTAGACTGTCCCTTTCCTTCTTCTGCACGACTCTGATTGTACATAATGCAATGAACGAGCCTCCAAAGATACTCTACTCTTAGAAGCTAGTAGTACTTATATTATTTCCCCTCTTATGGGAGGATTGAGTCCAGCATGCATTATTATTTTACTCTACCGAGCCCCGCTATAGTCGGCCGGGTATGGCACCTATTGTGCAACTATATATATGTATCTATTTTACTTTACTGAGCCGCGCTATAGTCGGCATCTATTTTACTCTATCGAGTCCGCACTATAGTCGGTCGGGTATGACACCTACTGTGCAACCACTGATCAGTTGGGTATGATGATACCGAGCCTTATGATGGCCGGGGTATGATATGATGATGATGAGGCCCACAGAGGCGTATGTATATGATGATTTTAAAAGGGCATATATGTAAATGCACATCAGGCATTTCTCAATTAGTCGCCCTTAGAGGCTCTCAGATGTTACAGGTTGTATATTCTCGTCGCCCTCAGAGGCACTCAGATGTTACAGGGTGTATATTTTCTATCCCTATGCACATTACTGTTCTTACATTATGCTTTCCTGTCTTACATACTCAATACCTTATTTATACTGACGTCCTTAAGTTTGCGGACACTACTTGTCGTGCTGCAGGTCCTGATTGGCAGGTAGACGAAGCTCCCCCACCATAGTAGGCTGCCAGTTAAGCATTTATCGGCGAGATCCCTTCTCCGGACTTGCCGTGATCTTGGTATGCATTGTAGCACTTATGTTCTTTTAGAGGCTCATAGACAGGTGTCGACTCCTGTATAGTTGGGATTGCCTTATCGGCAAATTTATTTTTGTTGTATAGTTTTCATGACAGCCTTGTCGGCCATGTTATATATGTTTATGTCAATATCTAGAAAATTTTGGTTGATTAGGATTATTGCCTGTCATTTATACTGATTTCGTCGGCCCTTATAGGTAATAAGAAAGGTTAGATAAAATGTACGTTGGTACTTGGCAGGTAAGGCCTGGCTGCCCGTCATGGCCCTCCGGTTTGGGTCGTGACACCATGTTTGAACAATTATGATATATCCGTATTTTACAATGAAAATGAAATGATTCAGCTTATTTATTTCACTATTTGTTTCAAGATGTGTTATGAACTACCGATCATCGTGTTGATTAATTTTTGGCTTACGCAACGACAGCGTTGGGCGCCCTCACGGCCTATGGTGGAAATTGGGTCGTTATAGGTTCTTCTTCGCGATTGCAGAGGCCTGATCGCGATAGCGAAGGGCTTTAGGTGCTGGGCAGTTTTATGCTTCGCGTTCGCGACTGGGATATCGCATTCGCGATGAGTTATGACTTGGTGGCCTTCGTGTTTGTGACAATGGATCCGTGTTCGCATAGGAGGATGGCAGGCTAAGGGATTTTTGGAGCTGAGCCTTCACTTTCGCGAGGGGTGGATTGCGTTCATGTAGGCCAGAGGGACTTGTTTAGCGCGTTTGAGGGCTGGTGGCTGCGTTCGCGAAGAGTTATTTTGGGGCTATATAATTTTATGCTTCGCAAATGCGAGGCAGTGACCGCGTTAACGAAGGTTATCACTGGGTCAGACTTTAAGAGTTTTAATTTTGGGAGTTAGACCCATTATTTCATATTTTGAGCCCTAGACTTCGAGAGGTGGAGATTTTGGAGAGCAAATTCACTACTACATTGGAGGTAAGCAATTTTTACTCGGATATGGCTTTATATCAATTCCCATGGGTTTCTACACCTAAACTTAGATTTTTAAAGGAAAAATTTGGAGTTTTTTCCTACAACTTAAGAGAGTGAAATTGGGGATTTGGAGTCGATCCGGACTCGATTTTCTAATCAAATCATATACTTGGACTCCTAGAGTTATGGGTAGTCGGGATCTACTCCTTGACCCGAGTTTTGACCATTTTGACTTTTGTTAACTTTGGGTATTTGTTTAAAGATCTAAGATTTATTGTTTGGAGTTGTTCTTATGGATTTTTGTTGACGTTGTTGATTTGTTTTTAGCTAGATTCGAGCCGGTCGGAGGTGGTTTCTAAAGAAAAGACATTTTTAGGGTATTAATTTGACCCGTTTGAGGTAAGTATCTTGCCTAACCTCGTGTGGGGGAAAACCCCCTTAGGATTTGGTTTATTTGCCTATTTGCGTTATGTGAAAAGCAATGTGTACGCGAAGTGACGAGCAAGTACACCGGTGCTATGTATGGTTTATGGCCGGATTAGACCTTAGGCTATTAATACGCCTTATTTTGGTGATATGTTTTATATGAAACATGCTTAATCACATTGTGACTACATGAAATTGATTGCTACAATTGATTTAGCCGTAGTCACACTTTATATGTTGAATGCCTATTCATATTTTTATTATTATTGTCATGTCCTTGTGCACCTTGTTGACTGATTATGAGCTCATGTCTTTGATGGTAATTTGGCCTATTGCATTGTGATGATTGTGGCACATGTAGACATGTTGCCGGATTGATTGGATTTTGGCATAAAGTCTTTGCCATGTGATTGTGATTATTATTGTGCACCATGTGGCGAATTAAGGGTGACACTCTCAGGCTTGCATTTGTAGAGAAATAAGGGTGGTGATCTTAATTATGTGCATGTGGTGGAATATGGATCACATTTCTTGATTATTGCACATGTGGTGAAATAAGGATGGCACTCTTGATGATGTTATTTTAAGAAAATATACCACTAGGCAGGCTGCCTAGTGGATATATATACAAACATTTATATTTTCACTTTTGGGGCAAACACTTACCACTAGATTTTTTCCAATAGTTTTTCCACCAATGGTGGCCTATTTATGGTCATTTAGCAGATATATTTCCTTCACCAGTGAAAGAAGGATTTGAGTATTTTTGTTTCAGATTTCACGGAGACCAGCACATTCCCAGTTGCTTCAATTTTCCCTCAGATTCCACATCCCATGGATATACACCCAGAAGTTTGTTTCCCAAAAACGGGAAGGATTCAAAGGTATGCCTTGGTTAGCCCTTCAGGGCTACTGCAAGTGGTACAAGGCATGGAGGGATGCCACGGAAACCTACTTACCAGTAGTTGGAAAATGGTTTTCTAGCAATCCCAAATTTTTATCACCAATGGATGCGGCAAACACTTATTCTGCAATAGAGAAGGCTAGTTCAAGCCAAATTAGCAGGCTCTACCAACAAAGAAGACTACATCAAGGAGATGAAAAACCTTTTACAACAGCTTAAGGGAAAGGTTCCCGATCAACATTCATCCAGTTCGTCCGAAGAACAATCAGAAGAAGAGGATGACCCTGACTATGACCTAGAATAAGTCAAAATCAGGACCAATTTGTCGCTGACATCAGCTATGACGCCAACAATAAATTTTCTGGATAGTACTGTAGCAATGTTACTGTAGATTACTGTGCATTTATCACTGTAGATCACTGTGCACTTTACACTGTAGCAAAGGACTGTACACTTTCCCTGTAGCACGGTCTATAATTCTATAAATAGACCCCCTCACTCACTTCATAAGGCATTCAATCCTTTCACCCAAATTTCGGATACTTCTCTCTACACACTTCTCTCAAAAACCTATCAACACTTAAGAGCTCTATACCCTGTAAGCTTTTAAGTTTTAATTTTTTAATATTTGTATTTCAATTTCATATTATTAATAACACTTCTAGACGGCTCTGCCGCCAGATTTTTAATTTTAATATTGCTTTAATATACTTGCATTCGGTCGGCTCTGCCGCCTACTTTAATTAGCATACGCTTGCATATGGTCGGCTTTGCCTCCTGAGTTTAATTTATTTAGTGCTTTCTGTTCCTTACATTCTGAACTTCCTCACTGTATTAGGTATGGAATTTGAGCTTAGTTGCCTTGCAGTCAATGGTAGAAACCATTTCCCAGTACCCTCTTCCCAGTAGTCTCTCAGATTTCCCACTACCCTCTTCGCACTTGATCTCTCGAAATGGTAGAAACTAGTCTTTGCAATGGTCCAATTTATTTTGACTATTTCCCGTAACTTCACGATCTCCCTTAAGGATAGAAATATTTTAGATTCCTTGACCCTAAACGTTAAGACATCTAATTATAAGACTAAAGCTGGTTCTCTTCCAGTAGAGATTATTTACAAGATTCAGTATAAGGCAATGAGTTCTACCTTTAACACTGGAGATATGAGAACTACTCACAAAGGTGAAACTGTTCTCTTTCAGACAGACATGCAAAGGTTTCATCTGTCTATTCCTAAACCAATCTCTTGGAATCAGGTCTCTCTTCCTGAAAACTAGCTTCTCCAGGATGCCACTCCTGCTAAAAAGCCACAAAATACGACAATTTCCTAGATCCAACAATTCCCTTCCGGATCTGTGCTAGTTTCCTTTCAGAGGTCCCTTAGCCAAAGAGTTAGTTCCTCTGCCTCTTCTCAGTCTGAAATTCCATCAATTCAATTCTGCTAGACATTCAGTGTCTTCATATCCCACTAGAGTAGAGACAGTAGATTTCCGAACATCCTCTGTCATAATTTGAACTTCCCACTACTGGCGAGAGACCAAGTGGTTTCTGACTTAATTGTTGCTAATTCTGATTTCCGAACCCGTGAATTCCTTCAAGGCAGATAACATGCCTAAAAAACCAAAGCCCCTGCGGTTAGCCTTACCAGCCCCGGAGGAGAAGCAACAACAACAGGCTGTCACACAATAGCCTAAAGATACATCAATTTCAACAGTTGTTCAACAGTTGTTCAACAACAACAGAAAATAACAGTAGTTGCAAAAAAGAAGCAAACAACAGAAGCTGGACCAACCCAGCCAAAATGTAGATCGCCTGCAGACTATGCCATGAAAGGAATCCCAATGGTGGTCACATCACAGCCGATTCCGGCCAAACCAATTTCAATTGCCCAACCTCGAAGATGGGCAGATATCATCAAAGAAGAACCATCATCTGAAGATGATATTCAATTTGCACAGCCGCAAGCTTCGCAGTGAACGACAAAAGATTTTGAGAAATGGATATAACTCATGGGCCTTACTTCAGAAGCACCAATGACTCCTCTCAACCAAGAGGAAGTGGCAAAGTCGATGGCGCAACTCCTTGAAGCATCCGCCATATCTTCCACCAGGTCTTCTTCAGCTTCAACTTCAGCTGTGGTTGCAAAAAGCACCACGTCTTCAACTTCAACAGTGGTTGCTACAAGCACCACAACGAAAGAAGTGTTGGTGAAAAACCCCACTAAAAGACAAGTGGTGGCCAAAAGCCCCACTACACAGAGCATGGTGCCTTCTGCACCTAAACAGGTACTTCCTTCAACCGTGCCTCAACCAATTTCTTCAGCAGGTCCTTATTCGAAGGAACCTCAATATATTAAGAACGAAATGACTTACTCAATCATCCAAACCGAGCCACATCTTTGGGATTCTAATCCTCTAGTAGTAGCCAAAATGATGCTCGACCCAACATCCAATTTTCTTCAGAAAACTCCTGTCCATAACTAGAAGTTCTATGAATTTATCCTTACAGACACTCATTCTTGTCTATTTAAATCTTTTTTTGGATAAAACCCAAATGTATATCACCCATACCATAGTATGGATAAACAAAATTATCTCGCCAAAGAAATGGGGTGATCACCCTATGAAAGTCAGAAAACTTTTCCAGTCATTTTCTCCCCAGTTTTTCAGTTACTATGATTATAAGGACGCGTGGTTTAATGCGCTGACCTTTCAATGATTTCACTCAAATTTCGGATACTTCTCTCTACACACTTCTTTCAAAAACCTATCAACACTTAAGAGCTCTATACCCTGTAAGCTTTTAAGTTTTAATTTTTTAATATTTGTATTTCAATTTCATATTATTAATAACACTTTTGGACGGCTTTGCCGCCAGATTTTATGTTTTAATCATGCTTTAACATACTTGCATTCGGTCGGCTCTGCCACTTACTTTAATTATCATACGCTTGCATATGGTCGGCTTTGCCGCCTGAGTTTAATTTTATTTAGTGCTTTCTGTTCCTCACATTCCTCAGATTTCCCAGCACCCTCTACCCCTTCGGAGACTAGCTTCCGCCCCTCTCGTAGAAACCCTCTAGTAGTAGCCAAAAAGATTCAAAAACTCTATTACCCTAGAGCTACACATCCAGACGTGGTCTTAGAAGAAAGACCCAATACCATGCAAAATAATTATAATGCTCGTAATATCTATGAGTGGAATATCAATGAATGTTCTAAATATAATATGCTTACCAAATTACAGTAGATGACCATAGTGACCACTGCTTACAAAACCTCCCACAATTGTTCCGACCAGAGTACTACTCATGTCTTAGTCGCTGGTTTTATAGGCCAACTTAAGGGGTGGTGGGATACCCATTTAAGCGACGAGGAAAAATAATAAATTTTTCAAGCAGTGAAATTAGATGAATTAGGACAACCAATCCTAAAGGATAGTGAAACTATTCCTGATTCAATTAGTACTTTGATATACACAATTATCACAACATTTGTAGGTTGCCCAAGTATTTTTAGAGAAACATCCTCTGAAATACTTAACAACCTTAAGTGCAAAATTCTTTCAGACTTTTGGTGGTATAAGGATTCCTTCCTCACCAGGATATACGAAAGTCCAAATGCGAATCTCCCTTATTGGAAAGAGAAATTCCTAGATGGCTTGCCTAAGTCCCTTAGAGATTTAGTTAAGGAAGAATTTCAGAGTCAATATTCCGGTAATATTGTTCCTTACGATCAAATCACCTATGGCCATATAATTAGCCAGATTCAACAAGTGGCTCTTAAGATCTGCAGGCAAGATAAAATGCTTAAGCAACTTGCCAAGGATCGGGCGCAAAGGCGTAGAGACTTGGGAAGTTTCTGCGAACAATTTGTTCTTCCTTCGTGCAATAGTAAACCCCATAGGAAGAAGACTTCTAAACTCGATTCGTCCAATATTAAAAAATACAATTTCAATAAGAAAAGGAAACCTTCCTATACAAAAAATAAGTCTTCTAAATCTTTTAATAAAGATGGAAAAACTTCTACTTCCACCGGCAATTTTTCAAGTGTGGAAAGCCAGGCCATATCGCCAAGTTTTGCAAAGTCTCTTAGAAGATCAAGAGCCTACAACTTGACGAACCCACTCTAAACAAAATAGAGAAACTGCTCATTAAATTAAGTGAATCTTCGGATATTACAGATAATGAAATGTCCGATGATGAGCAATTTAACAAAATATCTAAATCATCTTCTACATCTTCAAAAGGGTCTGACCAGGACGACCTCCCTCAGATCAATGTTCTCACAAAAGAACAAGATCTTCTTCTTAAAGTGATTGGTAATCTTCAAGACCCTGAGCTTAAAAGGGATTATTTAAGAAAACTTAAGACAGTCATTAATAAGCCTTCAACATCCTTGTCTTCAAAATCATCCCCAGGTAGCCAATACCTACAACATTACTGATATTCTTAAGAGATTTCCCTCTGATAGTCCTAAGGTAGCAAAAGTGACCATTTCAGACCTTCTATCTGAAATAGCACACCTAAAGGAAGAAATTAGGAAAATAAAAGCTAGACAAGAACTAGATAGACTTGTTCTCCAATAATTATCTAATGAGCCACAGAAGCTCTAAGAGGCTGTACAGGTCGTTGCAACCTCTGATCAAGACGATGATGAAACAGAATCCTTCTTAGGACGTCTTTCCTCTATTAGGATTCAAGTACCACGTTATGGTAACTCTCATCATCGGTGAGTCTTTTGTTTGGACTGGCGTAACTTTATTTTACACTAGTGTAGATAGAAGCTGTATCCAAGAAGGTGCCATTCCAACTAAGTTTTTCGTAAAAACCAAAGAACGCCTAAGGGCCGCTAATGGTGAAAAACTTAAAATCACTTATAAACTTCCTTCTGTAAAGGTCATAGCCTCTCCAAACAAACTAAACTGGTACATCCAGACTATATTAGTAAAAGACCTTTGCAATGCAGTAATCCTAGGTATTCCTTTTATTCAACTTTACAATCCATACCTAGCTACAGACAAAGGCATCCATGTGGATTATCCCACAAGCAACGTGCTACTTCCTTTCCATAAGCCTCCAACTTATGAAATCATACATTCTTTACAAAATAAATAAAAGCAAATTATGTTTTTAAAAGAAGAAGTAGCTTTTGAAAGAATACAGAAACAACTGACTGATTTTGTATTCTCTTCTAAAATTTAAAGTTTAGAAGCTAGAATTCAGCAGGAGCTTTATTCCGATCTGCCTATGGCATTTTGGAAACAAAAAAGGCATATTGTTGGGCTTCCTTACCAGCCTGACTTTGGTGAGAAAAGTATTCCAACTAAAGCTCGACCTATTCAAATGAATCACGAGCTTACAATGCATTATCAAAAAGAGATCAATGATCTCTTAGACAAGAAGATAATTTTCCCTTCGAAATCTCCCTGGAGTTGTGTGGCATTTTATGTCAACAAAAACTCAGAAGTCGAGCACGGACTCCCTCACTTGGTTATAAACTACAAGCCTCTTAACACGACACTTAGATGGATTAGGTATCCTATTCCTAACAAGAAGGACTTATTGCAACGAGTCCATGCTGCCACAATTTTCTCTAAATTAGGTTTAAAATCTGGATTTAGGCAAGTACAAATTGACCCCAAAGACAGATACAAAACTGCTTTCACAGTCCCTTTCGGACAGTATGAATAGAACGTAATGTTGTTTGGATTAAAAAACGCTCCTTATTTCAAAAGATTATGAATGATATCTTTAATCCATATTCAAATTTTATTGTAAACTTATATAGACGATGTCTTAGTTTTCACAACAAACATCGACCAACATTTCAAACATCTAGGCATTTTCTTTAGCACTATGAAAGATAATGGATTAGCACTGTCTAGGACTAAGTACAGCTTATTCCAGACAAACATCAGGTTCCTTGGTCATAACATCCAACAAGGGACTATTAGTCCTATCCAGCGATTCCTCCAGTTTGCTGACAAATTCCCATATCAAATTCTGGACAAGACACAGCTTTAAAGATTTCTTGGCTGTGTTAACTATATTTGTGATTTCATTCCGGGATTAAGCATTCTGCTGAAACCCCTCTACGACAGATTGAAAAGGTCTCTAGTTCTTGGACGGATGTCCAAACCAATGTTGTCAAGCAACTTAAGTTAAGAGTTAAGAGTCTCCCTTTCCTGTGTCTCCCCGATCCATCTGCTTTTAAAATTGTAGAAACAGATGCGTCAGACATAGGATATGGTGGTATCTTAAGACAACTTAAAAATGATAAAGAAAGTATCATTGCTTTTACATCAAAACACTGGAATAGTTCACAACAGAACTATCTAACAATTAAAAAGAAAATTTTGGCAACTTTTTTATGCATATCAAAATTTCAATCCGATTTATTGAACCAAATTCGCATTGACTGCAAGGCAGCTAAGTCTGTTGTATAGAAGGATGTGCAAAATATTGTTTCAAAACATATTTTAGCCAGATGGCAAGCTATTTTATCAATTTTTGATTTTGATATTAAATATATGAAGGGAAGCTCAAATTTCATACTTGATTTCCTAACCAGGTGGGCAAGTTTAATTTTATTTAGTGCTTCATGTTCCTTACATTCTGAACTTCCTCACTATATATATTGTCATCTCCTATATATATACACACACACACACACTATGAAAAAAAAAAAAAAAAAACAAACATCCAAGTCTTTACATTTTGTAGGAAGCTAGTGCTAAAGCAAACATATCTAAAGCAAATGCTATTACATGTGAACTTAATCAATAATTCTAAGCTACCAAAAGACCTAACTACAAAACTAGAAGTCTTCCAATGGAACATGATGCCAATGAATTCACAAGCCATGGGCAAAAACCATGTAGTAGCACCTCTAATGGTCTCACCAGACCCCATGTTTTTTATGCCAAAGAATGAGGCAAATGTGAATATCCAACCATCAAACCAATCTGTTGAAGCTCTCCAAATAATATAATGCAAGACGCAGTCCTATAAATAAGTATAGGCAGTGAAATAGTAGCCTATATCAAGTGATAAGAGAAGCACTGCTTGGTCAGCCTTCTAGTGTTGATAGGAACCATGTCCAAGATCTCCAAACTGACCACATTTCCTTTGCAATCCCGGGTGCCAGTTCCATTGTTGAAGCTGCCCAGACCAAGCCAAAGTTTCTTCATGTAGCTCATTTAGTAGTCCTTCAACTACAAGCATAGTGTCAAACATACATATGAATTCTTTGAAACTAGCATATACCACTGCCTGTATGCCTTACCAAATCCATACACCATCCAATTACCACCATAAGAGCATGAATACATGCTAATACCATTGGAAAATAATCAAACAATGTACATACATAAACAAGAAGAAAGATCATGGTATAAATAGGCAGTATCAAGTAACTCATGTCCATCAATCAGGTGCTCTTCTCCTTGCAACCCTAACCCTAAGGTTAGGAGTTTGAGCCTTGTCTAGATTCAGCAATATCCTCCTTGCACTAGGTAGTTCAAAGAATGAATTAAATGTGATTGTACCTACAAAAGAAAACACAAGGTTAGCTAAACAATTTACCACTGTGTTGCCCCCCTAGCACATGTTGAAAGATCATATTGAAATGATCATTAATCTCCTTAATCCTCTTCACTTATGCCACAATTCACCAAGGAGGATCGCATTCCTCTTCTATGATCTTCTTCATCACCAATGAGTCAGTTTCAAGTATGAGAGGATGTAGCTCTTGATTTGCATAATATGCCAGTCCTTCAACTATTTCCTTTGCCTCAGCTACAATATTAATTATCTCCCCTATCTCCACTGTCTTTGCATATGCCAAGTCTCCTTCACAATTTCTCACACAAAAACCTAAAGAACTAGGGCATGGATTTCCTCTAGAATCCCCATATATATTGCATTTGTACCAACCATCATAAGAGAAGCTCTAAGTAACTCTTCTTGTTATAACATAAGGCTTGTAACCTTCAAGAATTTGATCATGTCCAGCCAAAGAAAAGGGATGTGGAGCATCAATGGATACCTCACCTTTGCCAAGTAGTGAAGTGTGTTGTTTACCTCATGCAATCACTCTATTGAATGAAATGGTGCCTCCATTCCTCAATGTGTTCCTCCTCTTCCATATGGCCTGAGCTTGACACAACAATCTGCATTCCACCATGCCCTTATAGTTTGATGTACCTGCACCAAGATCACAATTATACCTGCAACATCAAAGAAAGTTTTCCACACCCTAGAAGCAGTGGAACTAGTTAGGAACATGCGCTGCAAGGTTTCTTCTTGTGGTTGCAAACAACACTAATGCCTAGAAGCAGTTGAGTAATTATTTCTCCTCCTCATATCATCAGTAGGTCTTTTACCCCTCCATAATCTCCAAAGAAAGAAGAAAATTTGAAAGGCAAACCCTTAGTCCACATAAGCTTATATTCAGGATTAGGAGGAGCCCTATGTCTCAACGTTTGCCATGCACTACTTACTGTGACTTTCTTAAATATCTTGGCATCCACCAAGGTTTGTCCCAATATTCATCACAGCATTCAAATGGTACTTCATGTCTTATATGATCATCAATGTCTTCTGGAAATGGCTGATCCAACAATTGCTCATTCCAAGCATCATCACCCTCAAGTCTACCACCTTTTGCAATTCTTCATTGATGTAAAAGTCTAGAGCTACTACATGATATATAGCACCAATTCTAGTCCAGATCCCATGCCATACATTAATAGAACCCCTCTTCATCTCGCACAATATTTCATGATCTACATCTTCTCTTGATTCTAGAAATTTCCCTCTCTACATGTGAGACCTCTCTGAATTGTACCATAGTATGTAACTCCTTTTTGCAGTATTTGTTCCACATGAAATTGGATCATAAAAATTTAGTTGTTCTGAACTTCCACCACAACTTAGCAAATAAAGCTCTAGCCACTTCAAATAGGGATCTAAACCCTAGTCCACCCTCATGTGTAGGCAAACATAGGTTTTGCCATTTGGCCAGTGCTGCTTCTTCCTTCCTCTTTGGTGCTCTAAATGAATCTAGCAAAAGTTTTGTGTAAGTGCTCCAAGATGTTGTTAGGTGGATCCAAGACTGATAGACTGTGAGTAGGCATGCTTTGAAGTACACTTAAAATAAGTATTGCTTTGCCCCCATAAGACCATAGCTTACCTTCCAAGAATATAGCTTAGCCTTTACGTTCTTAATTGGATCATCATAATAGTCTTTCCTTCTTCTTGTGTAGAATATAGGACAACCAAGGTAGGTAAAAGGAAATTCACCTCTAGTGAAGCCAGTGATATCGCCTAGAACCAAATCAACCTAGGAACCTTCAAGTCACAATCTAAACATATGCTTAAGTCCAAAATCATCATACGAACCTATTAAAATCATTAAAACACGAATGTGAGGTCGTCAACTCAGAAGTCAAACATGGTCAACTCTTCCAACTTAAACCTTCTTAATTGAGAATTACTCTTCCGAATCAATCCCGAACTTCCCAAAAATCAAAACCAACTATTCACTCAAGCCATAATACATAAAATGAAGCTAATCGAAGTTTCAAACCACCAAACGAAATGCCAAAGCTCAAAACTGTCATGCCCGATCTCGAGAAGCGCGACCGGCGCTCAACCGAGATACCCCAGTCAAGAAAGCCTATACAGTGCCTTCTACCCAAACTTACCCATGAACAAAGAGAAGATATATTTCATTAATTAGGCAATGAGAGGTCATGTGAACGACATGAGTTTATTGCCATTTGTTACGTCATTAACAAGTTTCAAAATACATATAGTTTCATAGTTTGTAGTGGAACATGAGATACAAATACAACATCTTTAGTTTGTCTTTCCCAAAATAATATACAACCCACACTATTTCCACAGAGCCTCTAAGTACAACAAAAGAGTAGTATGGAAGTGCCGGCGACAAGACCCCGGGTATAAATTAAAACACAAGTATAACATCAAGTGACATCAGGCCCGGAATGGAGTAGGGCCCACCGAAACCTGCTAAATAGAGAGCATCTGCTAACGAGGATCAAAGCTGCCTGCTGATGAACCACCTGCATCCATTAAAGATGTAGCACCCCGGCAAAAGGGACGTTAGTACATATGGAATAGTACTAGTATGTAAGGCTAAACACCTCTCAAAGAATTGAGTAATAGTACAAGGAGAACAACATAAGATAATGAGAGCCCAAATAATATAAAAGCATCAAGTTAAGGAGAAAATAACTTTTTCCAAGCAAATGTCATTAGTTTTAAGTTGGGAGATCTTTAGCACCGATATACCACCATTTTTAGCACGGAGTCCGATCACGGACCGATCGGTTAAGCCATCTCACCCCGAGACATCCGATCACAATACCACAGTGCTTTTAGCACGGAGTCCGATCTCAGCCCGATCGGCTAAGCCGTCTCACCCGGGACATCCACCCACAATACCACCATGTGCACCGCATGGCGTCTGATCTCAGCCCGATTGGCTAAGCTGTCTCCCCACCTGTGCCGGGTGAGTCCACATCCAACCCAAAGTTAGGAACAATCTCATACCAATCAAGAGGAAGGGGAAACAATCTCAACACATCAATACGAGGGTTTACCCCTCAATCATACCTACACCGGCAAGTGTAGTTTTAGGGTTAGGTTGTTTCAACCTACCCTTCCTCGGTGACTAACGATACTCCCAAAAATATTTTTTTTTATTTTGCACACAAAGGAAATAGAAATACAAATACATTCACCTCGTGAACTTCCACACCAAATATAGCCTCACTAGTACTTTCAGCCACTCACAACATTATTATATCATTGGCTCTCTTGGCCATACATATGATTCTTCATTCATGGCATGTTGGCCGTATTTCATATTCTACACTTTCCTGTCATTACTTTCAAGGATCATCATTATAAATATCAACACAGATTATTCCGAAAATCACAACTTTTGAGTTCATTAGTAACGAAGGCTTTAAATACAATAGATTTCTTTCCACAAAAATAGAGCAAAATGATCGGCAATCAAAGCACGAGTTAAATCCATAAACGAGTGACACACCATTTATTATTGACATACTTCTTCCCCAAAAGGGGCAATACACCATTTCAATTCATGAATGTATGAGAACTCAAAACACACTGGAAATACTTGCAAAGCATAGGATAGTGATTGACGATTGAAACAAGGATTCAAATTATAGGCATTAGTTAAAACAACAATATTTGAACATAACTTGAGTACATACGCTTTCAGGCAATTCTATTTCTCAGAGTCAATTTGGAACAGTTGAATTGAGACTCATTTCATAATATTTCACACCTCATTTCATTTCATTAGTACTATTGGCCACGATCATAACTCTCATTCCTGGCATGGTGGCCACACTTTATATTTCCAACCCACTTCTTTCACTTTCAAGCATCTTTATAGATTATCAACAATAAGGCATTTTTAATCAAGATTTTAGGTGCACATATGAGTAACTGAGAGTTTTAGACATATTGAGTTTTCTCAAACAATTTGGAATCATAACTTTCATTTGAAACAAGACTCAAAGCCATAACATTTCAATACACATATCATACTTGAACACATTCCCGAAGGATAACATAATGTGATAGGAGCATTCAGGACACATGTTGAACACATATCTTTCGACACAAAGTTTATTCGGAATAGTCAATTTTATGAGGAATAAGTCGGAACATGAGAAATAAGAGCTTAACCCTTCATACTTGAAACTTACGAGAACACCGAGAGATTCGATTCTAAGAGAGAAGTTTAGCCAACATACCTCGTTTGACATTTCCTTAAGTTACTACAACGTCCCAATACTCTTAGCAATGTCAATCTATAGGAAGATAGCGAAAATTGGATGATAATTGGAAAGATTCTCATGGTGTAACTATCTTAGGAATTTTGTCAAACACCTATTATGCAAAATTAAATACAAAGCTCTATAATGGTAATCTCTTCCTCCCTCAACCAACTTCAAGAAGAAACTACCCAAAATAGTTCAATAATCCGACATACTACCACCTATTGGACATACATAGCCTATCTCCAATCCCACAACATACTTAAACCCATAACCTCTTGCATGAAAGCTTAGGAGAAGCACTTACCCGGATAGATGATGGTCTAGTGAGTGGCTTTCATGATTCTTGAAGATTGGGGCAAGAATGGATTATTAGAATGGATAGGTCTTCTCCCTCTCTCTCTCTCTAAAGTACTCTCACTTCTCTCTAAACTCGTCGGACATTTGCTCCAAAATAAACCCCAAAGGTATGGGGTCGGGTTACAAAAATAGAAAATGGATCCTCCAAACTCAACTTTGCGGTTGCAGAATGGACCACAGCTCAGATATGCGGCCCACAAAATGGACCGGAAAAGTGATGCCAAAAACAGGACTGGTCTGGACAGGTCTGCGATAGGTCTACGCTCCACAGAATCTCCCTCCAAAATTCTTCATGCTAACTCTATGACAGAAATTCGATCGCATAATGGACCGCATAATAATCTTCAAAATTAAACAAATTTTTTGCTCAACTCCGCGATGCATGTGCGGTACGCGGAATAGATATGATATCGCAAAACTGATCGCAGAATTGCATTCTTCTACCAAAATTTTCCACCAACTCCTCAATGCATTCTTCAACCTATAAAGCTTGTGTCGCGTACCTTAGAACACATTAGTCTACCTCGGCACCACAAAACCTTAAATTTCTTAGCGAAATTTTATGGGGCCTTACAAAAATGAACGGCCGGGTCGTTACATTCTCCCCCACTTAAACATATGTTCGTCCTCGAACATGCTAAGAGTCATTCCAAAACCATCTAATTACAATGCAAACTCACCATACACATACCCATGGGTGATCCCACGCCACCACAATCCATATAAACCCGCCAACACAATCTAACTGAAGATTCTTTCTTCAATCCGAATCCATAAACCTTAGAACCCAATCCCCAATATCCGGAATTCCTTGTCAGACCCGATTCTCGCATCTATACACTGTAAAAGCTGAACCAAGATGCATCAAGCGATAATCATATTCCAAGATACAATCATACAATATACCATATAACTCATGTACTCATAGTAATATGTTCCAACCACAATAGCTGCTCATTTCTAAACCCGGTACCGGTAACAAACCTCATATCAAATAAAACCTTGTTCCGAACCTTCACAACACCGCTAATGATGTAAGAAACATGTAGAAACTCATAACCACTCAACCAATTAATAAATCGTGGAGTTCTCTCGCCCGATAAGAACCATTACCAAACACTAAGCTGATTAATGACATTCTTATCCAAACATATCTTATCCAAGTACGATTGCATTAATTCCATGTCCAATGATCTCATCTCATATAGTACAAGCTATTCTACTATCAAGCCACACCAAATGCCAACTAGTGACATATGACGCAATCTGCACCCAACAAGCAACAACTCGAATATAATCAAAGATGGAAGGAGAACCAAATGAGAGAACTATTCAACAAATCCAACAGGTACAACCCCAACGACACCATACTATGAATCCATCCCACAAGGGAGAACCAAAACACACGAAGCAAGAACAAAGATCATATCCCAACATAACTCCACTATGGTGCCTGACCCGATCCAAGCACCAATCCACATGAAATATTCATCGAGCCATAATGCTCACAATCAACAACCATATGTGTAGCAATAGCAAACACCCAAAATGCATGACCATAACCATAGAGAAATGAATAACACAATATACCTCATACATGAAACCACAACTAAAGCGCAATAAATAATTCTACACCCCAAGAGCCATCTCGCTCGCATCTCGCCAAAAGGCCTAAACGGAATCACATCATGCGTGTGAAAAGCCAAATAATCTGACAATCCGTCGTAGCATAAGAGTGAAACATACGAAACAAGGCACAAATAACATCTGCTCCGGCCGATGACATACCTACAATAAATGCCATGCCTGAGTAAGCAAGCCTGATCCAATGTAGAATACACATCCTCATTACGCCTACCAATAGGCCCCCAAATCAACTCCGATCATCAACAAATAGGTAAATAACCTTTCAAAAGTTCATAGTAACCTATCCATAACACACGTCATCAACTGTCTAACTCTTAACATATCTTCACAATCCACAACCAAGGAATAGTCTGCCTCTGAGAACATCTAGTCTCTAAACCTCGTGAATACATGAATGTCGATATCCGATCCAAACTCCATCACTCAATAACTAACACATCACTCATACACAATCCTCTCACATAAGTACTCACATATATCTTCTATGCCATGTAGCAAAACCTGAACATCAACAGTCAACATTTAGGCGATTACCATAGTACTAGTCGCGCCCCTGCTAGTCAAATATGCTATGCACCTCCAAAAACGCACACCCTTCTCAGGATATACCATGTGGTACAAACATCCTCTAAGACTAGGTAAGCCTAACATGCATGAAGAATTAACAGAAATGGCAATAAAACTTCCAATTACACCAATAGCTATCATAAAAGCGACTCCATGATACAATTGAAAATAATACCCAAAATCTGGTGAGATCGAGTCATAAGCTCTACACGAGTATACTGAAACATTCCTAATACATCAATATCTATAATAATAATAAGCAATAGAAACTAAGATAGAGAGTGACTGCGAGGCATGCGAATGCTGACAGGTATACCTTGAAGTCTCCAATCCAAGCTCGACTCATGAATGCCTAGGCCAGTATGAAGTACCTGGATCTGCACAAAACGATGTGCATAAGCGTAGTATAAGTACACCACAATGGTCCAGTAAGTATCAAGCCTAACCTAAGTAGAGTAGTGACGAGGTCACGTCAAGAAACCTACTGGATAAAATAACTGAACAAGTATAGTGCAATATAATAATGTAAGCAATGGAGATGATACAATGGAAATATACAACAAGAATAGCAACACTGAAATTAAGGTAATAAAGACATCACGGAAGAAGCACATAATAAGAATGACAAGGAAACGATGCAGACAAACACAAGTGACGTAAATGGAAGTTAACAACAAGAATCACTACCGAGGTGCCACCTTGTAGTCTCATTTCACAATCACAATCTTTTCTTATACCACCGCGGGAGCCTTACATTTAGTTTTTGAAAATCATTTTTCCGAAATAGCTACCCGCGTTTTCGCCCACCTTATTACACCGCGTGGCTTCAAGTAGTTCCCCTACTAGAAACACGCGTATCAAGACCACCTTATCTCACCGCATGCGTATCAACCCCTATCCTTATACCACCACATGCATATCAATATAACAACATATCACAAATCGCACCTCAAGTGTCCAATATCACAACTTGCCAAAGAAGTCAATAATAATAGTGTTTCCACAATAAATAGTCCATGGATCAACCACAATATGTGCACGAGTCTCAACAATAGAACCCGAAAGTAATAACTCAACAAGAATGGCAATTCAACAATTTACAACTTTGCCTCAATGTGATCATGCCATTCACAACTTCAATACCAAACTCGATAATAAGATATTCCAAGAAATAACAACTTCAGGTAAGGTAACTCACAGTTAAATATTTAACAGGGCAATGAGAAAACATTAACTTCAACTAAGCATGTAAGGAAAAATAACAAGTAAGATATGAGACAAGTATTTACAATGTCAAGTAAATCATGTAAGGATAGATTAACGATGATGAAGATAACATGTTATGACAATTCAATTAAAGGTATGGAAAGAATCTACATAATTTTAATCGGTCAACTACCACATTTAGCCCGTGTACCCACTCGTCACCTTGCGTACACGACCTTCACGTACCAATTCCTCCATGCAAAGTTAGGCAAGACACTTACCTCAAAACACGCTAACTTAATCCGCTAGTAAGCCTTTTCCGCGAATATCCAATTCTAAATGGCTCGAATCATACCAAAATAACTTTATATCATAAATACAAATCATAAAAAACTATTCTGGACAATAAAGTTGCAATCTTTAAAGAAAAATAAAAAGTCAACTCAAAAAGTCAATCCCTGGCTTGCGTCTCGGAACCCGACCAAACTTACAAAATACGAACACTCATTCCATAACAAGAACAACCATACTAAAATTATTCAAATCCGACTTCAAATCGCCTTTCAAATCCTCAAAATATAGCTTATGAAGTTCAGGGTGGATTCCCAATTGCCAAAATCCAGATTTTAAATCAAACTTAGAAAAATATTTGGCCTTGGCTAAGTGGGAGAAAAGAGTGAGTTTATTTGGGATGGGAATTTATCATCTTGGAGGAAATGGTTTAGTGGCTGGTAATTAATAACTAACCTGAGTTTTCCTCTTGTCTGCTCAGCACTTTTGTTGACATAAAATGCTTCGCATGCCCATTGTGAATCCGATGGCTCTATCAGATCAAATAATCAAATCTGATGGGTTCATGTAAAATAATCAAATCCGAGTTAGAATCACTTACCTCAATCAACTTCTTGAAAATCTCTTCAAAAATCGCCCAAAACCGAGGTCTCTAGCTCAAAAGATGAAAAATGGAACAAATCCTCGATTTTGAAAAAACATACTGCTGCCCAGTTATTGTCTTCCGTGATCGCATAAAAACACTCGCTATCGTGGTGAAAATATTTCCCCTGCTCACAAAACCTCCTATGCGATCGCGCGAACTCAGTCGCAAATGCGGAGAACTGCCTTCCTATGCTACGTGATCGCGCTCCATTCCACGCGAACGCGAAGAACATCACGTGCATGTGCTCAGTATCTCCTTCCTTATATGCATTCGCGGTCCCACGCACGCGTTCGCGATGCACAAGCTCTTCAACCTTCACATCGCATCCCTGTCTTTGCAAGCGAAAAGAGTAAAACACTATCAGTCCCTAAGGACTCTACGCGATCGTGGGTAAACCTTCGCGAATGCATAGAAGAAAACCAGAACAAAAAAATTAGTAGTCTTATTTCAAGAACAAATGGTCCAAACTCAATCCAAAACACACCCGGGGTCCCAGGGACCCCGTCCGAACATACTAACAAGTCCTAAAATATAATACGAACTCGCTCGAAGCCTCAAATCACATCAAACAACACTAAAACCACGAATCGCACATCGAGTCAAGCCTAATTAACTTATGAACTTCTAACTTCTAAAACCAATGCCGAAACATACCAAACCAACTCAAATTGACCTCAAATTTTTCCCACAAGTCATAATTGACACAACAGACCTATTCCAACTTCCAGAACCGAAATCCGGACACGATATCAATAAAGTCAACTCCCGGGCAAACGTTTCAACCTTCCAAACCTTCAACTTTCTAACTTTCACCAATTCAAGCCGAAATGACCTACGAACCTCCAAATCAATATCCGAACACGCTCCTGAGTGCAAAATCACCATACGAAGCTATCGGAACTATCAAAACTCTATTCCGGAGTTGTCTACACAAAATTCAAACTCCGATCAACTCTTTCAGCTTAAGCTCCCAATTTTGGGACAAAGTGTCTCATTTCACTCCGAAACCTACCCGAAACCAAAGCTAACCACCCCAGCAAGTCACATAACCACAATATAACATAGAGGAGACCATAAATAGGGAAACGTGGCTAAATAGTCAAAACGGCCGGCCAGGTTGTTACATCCTCCCCCTCTTAAAACAAACGTTCGTCCTCGAACGAGTATAGAGACATACTTGAAGTGGTGAAAAGATGAGGATAACAGCTACGCATATCATGCTCGGTCTCCCAAGTCTGACGCAGGCTAAAAGTGATAATACCCCTAAACTAATCGCTAATGAACCACTTAGAAACTTGGTAAAATTAATTAGATTTCCTACAAGTATTTCGAATCAATTCGGCCCAGTGATGATACTACTGCCTTTGTTCTTTTAATTTATACCTACGGAGATTAAGTGAATAAGTATGAGAAATTACTTAGCAAATTTGTATGAGGTGAGAATAACTAGGTATGCGAAACAAAATGAAATACTAAACCGTTAAACTTATTAGCATAAATAATCGAATCCATATAAAGTTTGAAAGCTGGTCTCGATAGATAGCCCATTTGCAAAATCACCAGCAAATAAATTGGCATGGCCCTGGAAGGGTTGGTCTTGCCAAGCCCCTATTTGTCTTGCCATAAAAGGGTCCATGCAAAATCAGCTACTGGAAGCTGAAGGCAAATGAAAAGCTGGTCCTCGTAAATGTTGGCCCAATTCAATCAGAGGTTAAAGAACTTCAGAAAAAGGTCTCATATGGTCATGCGACAAGCGGGAGCCCAAAATCCCGTGCCTACCTGATTCTATGCCTAATTTCATATCTAATTTCGTTCCTTCTTCCCAATCAGTTTTTTAAAAGGAGTGGGCGTAATGCGAGATGTTTTACATATGCCTCAGCTGAGACGTAAATCCCATAGGTATTTAATTTTTAATATTTTATAAAATAATATAATTACAATAAATATTTATAGTATCCATCAACAGGTAAAATTGCATAAAAATTAAAGAGTACTATAAATATGTGGATATATATATATATATATGTGTGTGTGTGTGTGTGTGTGTGTGTGTGTGCGTGAGTGTGTGCGTGTCCGCACAAAAAACTAATCAAAACAATCTATTATACGTTAATTAGAAGCACAAGTAACTTGAGTCGAAAAGAATAAAGTTCTGAACTTGATGCTATGAAGAAGAATGGAGTTCTCTTTGTATTTGTAAAAACAATTTGAATATTATTCGTTACTTTTTTGGGAGATATTAGCAGACTAGCGTACCGAATAAAGAATTGGAAAAGACCATGAATTAGGGCTTCAATCAATAAAAAGGTCATGACTTTTAAATTTAATACATTTCAGTTCCTTCTTAAAATTTTTGAGTAATTACCAAGCTGACTTTTGATTATTTGGGTATTATATGAAGGAGTTATTCAACAAATTCTGTTTTAACTTGAAAAAGTCTCTGGGGCTTACGCCTCACTAAAAAAAACAAGCCTCAAATGCCCCGAACACCCAGGCGTGCGCCCCGAATTGCTGGGCGTATACTTCTTAAGACTTTCGCCCCACAACATCATCTCGGGGGATTTTTGGTGCGCCTCGCCCAGGGCTCGCCCTGAAAACGCCTTTTAAAACACTGTTCCTAATACACAACCAAACTTTACTACTCCCTCCATTTCAAATTATATGAGGTACTTCCCTTTGTAGTCTGTTCCAAAATAAATGACACATTTCTAAATTTGGAAATAATTTAACTTTAAACTCTTAATTTTACCTATTTTACCCTTAATAAGAAGCTTTATAACCACACAAATGTTATGGTCCCACAAAGTTTTTACCTCTTAAGCTTTTAAAACTATAAGTTTTAAAAGTTTCTTCTTTTTCTTAAACTTCGTGCCGAGTCAAACTACCTCATCTAAATTGAAACGGAGGGAGTACAAAAATTGTTTACTAAACGAAACAAAATTTGAAAATTTAATTATTACATTACATGGCCAAAAATTTAGAAACAATTGAACAATACTTTACAAAATCATCAACTTACAAACCGACGATTTTTTTAGATCATTACAACTGAGATAATAGCCCCTTTTATGCTCTTAGATTTTTTCGGACTTGATCAATCGCATGATCAAGTCTTGAATCCCAACACTCGTAGCTATGTTTCCTTCCCCACATCACCAATTTTTGACTTAAGAAGCTTCATGATCAAGCTTTTACACTAACATATACATGAACAACAATAATAACTACAAACCTAGTGTAATCCTACAAGTGGGGTACGCGGAGGGAGTGTGTACACATACCTTGCCCCCACCTTGAAGGTAGAGAGGCCTGAGGGGGTGGATCGAAGCGATTGCAGCGAAAAATTAATCTGAAATGAAGCACTTCAGTTTTCGATTGACCCTCAGCCCAAGAAAGGCGAAAAGCTGCATCGGCTAGGCTACCCTTATTATAAGCCCGCCACCAGTGATATCCTGGTTCCGACAGTTGGAATCTAGTAAAAGCAACCCTGCTCGTCTCCACAATACCCATGGTATAGGGTATGGTATCGCTTCTCCAGAAATTCCTATGCATTCTCTGTAGCTAGGCTATTGAATGTAAGAGGATGGTACTTCTTGTACGTCTCAAGTCTGAAGTGCTCCTCCTCAGATGTTGCCGCCCTAACCTCTGGCTGAACTAGGACAACCTGCTGCACTGGTATAATCTCTGGGACCTGGTCAACATGGACCCACTGCTCTAAGGTAAAGGTCACGGAAGTCTGAGCTCCTCCCCCAACCTGAGATGGCTGGTGCAAGTGAAATCAACCACGCTTGAGCTAGAGTACCAAACATGCTCAAGAACTGAGCGAGGGTCTCCTGGAGTGCAGGGGTGGCAACAGGCGTCTCAGGTGCCTGCCCCCCAACTGGAACTACTAGTGGCTCCTCTGTCGTAGCTCGGGCAGGTGCTCTGGCTGCACCACGTGCCCCTCCTTGGCCTCTGCCCTAGCCCCCGCCTCTCAAAGCTCTAGCAGGGGGTACGGGTGTCTAATTTTCAGATCCAGCGGTGCGTATCTGCACCACCTATGTGAGAATAGAAGATAAAGATTCAGAATTCGAAGTCAAAAAATTCGCACGATAAGGAATCAAAGAAGTGAAGTTTCCTAACAGTTCCATAGCTTCTCAAAGTTAAGTACGGACGTCTCCGTACCGATCCGCGAAACTCTACTTAACCCAATTATGTCTCGTAACACCTATGAACCTAGAGCTTTGATACCAACTTATCACGACCCCAAACTCCCTCCATAGGATGTCGTGACGACACATAGTCTCTAAGACTAGGTAAGCCTAACATACATGAAGAATTAACGAAAATGGTACTAAAACATCCTTTTAAACCAATAGCTACCATAAAAAGGACTCCACGATACAACTGAAAATAATACCCAAAATCTGGTGAGACCGAGTCTTAAGCTCTACACGAGTATACTGAAACATCCTTAATACCTAAATATATGTAATAGGAATAAGCAATAGAAACTAAGATAGAGGGTGACTCCTAGACCTGCGAACGCCGGTAGGAATACCTTGAAATCTCCGATCCAAGCTCGACTCACGGATGCCTAGGCTGAAATAAAGTACCTGGATCTGCAAAAAAAGATGTTCAGAAGTGTAGTATGAGTACACCATAATGGTACCCAATACAAATCAAGCCTAACTCGATAAAGTAGTGACGAGGTTAGGTCAAGACACCTACTGAAATAAATAAAATAACTGAACAAGTATAGTGCAGTATAATTATGGAAACAATGGAGATGATACAATGGAGATATACAACAAGAATAGCTAGACTTAAATTAAGGTTAAGGGTGTATTGTGGGCGGGGCCTAGCTCGGGACCGGCCCGGGCCCGCGTGCCAAATGGGCCGGTCCTGACCAAATAGCCCATGAGCCCGGGACCGGCAGACGAGCCTGGGCCGGTTCAACCGGGCCAAGCAGGTCAAACAGGCCCCAACGGCTATTTTATTTATTTATTTATTTTTTTTATAAAAAGGCCAATGGTCAGATTTTTAAAATCTAACCGTTGGCCTTTAATTTTCAGCCGTTTGGAAGTTTAAAAAATAGCTATTTGACCCCCAAACTTTATTTTAACCCCAAACTTTTTATAAATACACTTTTTCCCTATTCTCAACTATAAATACCCCCTCATTCTTTTATTTTTACTCACAAATTCATCAATCTCTCTCAATCTCTCTCTAATTTTCTTCCATAATTGCTTACTTTATTATTGCAATTTCGTGAAAAATTGTGAAGTTGGTGAATTGAAGTATTCAAGTCTTCAACGATATTCAATTTTCAGGAAGTTGTTCGTTAATTCGGTAAACTCGTTCCAACTCTTAAGTTTTAATATTATAGTTTTGTTTGTTTTATTTAGTATAATTATAATTAATATGGACTTTTCTTAAAAAAAAATATTTGGTGGTAAGGGTAAGGGAAAATCTAAAATTGGTGAATCTAGTCGCCAAGCGACTACTATTCCCCCTGTTACCGTCCTCCTTCACCTGTTATTCTTGATAGTGATAACCCTTGTTTTCAATTTTCCGATAATCAATTTTGCCATGATGATGCACCAGGTCAACAATTAAATGAAGAAGTTATGAATGCTCTTTATCCTAATCAAACTATCTTTGAAAATGAAGAGGAAAATGATGATTTAAATGAAACGCAGCCGGATTTAGATGATACACCTACTAGTCTTGTTAATAACCCAATTGATGCCCCGCCTGACCCTCCTGTAGTAACCCCTACTTTTAATAGAAAACCTTCTAAACGGCCCGAAACATCTCTTGTTTGGCACTTTTTTACTCAACTAAGAGAACAAAATAAGGCTAAGTGTAAAACTTGTAGGTCTTTGATGGCTCATAAATATACTGGCAACCGTAACGGTACGGGTAGTTTGACTAGACACATCTTGAAACACCCTAGAGATAAAGCTAGATATTTACAAATGAAAGCTGCAGAAGAGGGGACAAGTGTAGATACTACGGTTAACCCTAGTACAGGTTCAAATCTAGTTCAACCGAGAATTAATACTGTTACCGGTGGCATTTTATATTATGATCCAAATAAAGATCGTGAAGAATTGGCAAAAATTGTTACTGTTATGTGCTTACCCTATAGTTTTCCTTCTAACCCTCATTTTGTGCATTATATTAGAAGAGTTTTTAATCCTACTTATAAAGGATGGCCTCGCGCAACCGTTAAGAGCGATATTTATAAATATAAACATGAATATGAACAATATTTGCTATTTGTTTACTCATATAGATTGTCGCATTGCTATTACTACTGATATTGGTAGAAGTGGTAATGACTGTGATTATCTAACTATTTCATTGGATAGATGAGGAGTGGATAATGCAAAAGCGCATTATTGCTTATAGAATAAATAATTCATGCCACACAGGCAAGTTTATTGCTAACACAGTTGCAGATATTTGTAGATATTTTTGCATTAGAGATAAAATAATGTCGGTTTCAATGGATAATGCTTCTAGTAACACTAATGCTATAGGCTTGCTTACAACTACACAAAATACTGCATTTAATAATATTTTTCATGTTAGATGTATTTGTCATATTTACCATTTAATCGTCGGTGATGATATGAAAGTTTTAAATGTAGAAATTAAAAAGGTTAAAATGGCTCTTAATTGGCTTTTTTATTCAAACCGTAGAAGTAGACTTAGAGACTATTTTAAAAAATGTGATGAATTTGGCCTTAGAGAAAGAAAGGTTCCTAAACCTTGTCCGACTAGATGGAATTACATGTATGAAAGTTTAGTTATTGCATATGAATATAGAAACCCAATAAGCGCAACGTATAATGCTCGTGTAGGGGATGATGATGATGATGATGATGAGCACCTTACAAATCAAGATTGGACTAATGTTAAAATGCTTGTAGACTTTTTAGAACAATTTCATGTTGCTACAAATGAATTATCTGGGCAATATTATTCTGCTATTTCTAACTGTTTAGTTTATATTGCAGCACTTGCAGATTTATTTACTCAATTTTCAGAGGGTGGGGTAATTTATCAACAAGCTATTAATTCTATGAAAGCTAAATTTAAAAAATATTTTTTTCCTATCTCCCCTATTTTTGGTGTTGCTGCAGTGTTAAATCCTACAATGAAATTAGGAGGTCCTCACTTTTGGTATTCAAAAATTTATAACACTTTATCACTTTCAGCTGAGGAATTTGCTACACTTGGAGATGCAAAAGCCTCAATTAAAATATATTCTCAAACAATTTATAATGCTTATCAACTTGCCTTAGATCATGCTAGACCAAATATTCCAACTCCTACTTCGTCTAGTTCGCAATCATCTAAAAGAACTGCAGGCCTAAAAGCCCTTAGTTCTTGGACGGATTTCAGGGGTTCTCAAGGTGATAATATTGGTGATAGTTAACAACTAAATGAGTTTCAAGTTTATTTGTCGCAGGGACTTGAATCAGAGAATCCCAACGGCTCCTTCGATGTTTTGGAATGGTGGAAGGACAAACAAAAACACTATCCGGTTCTTTCAAGGATGGCTCGAGATATTTTAAGTGTTCAAGCTTCAACAGTGGCATCAGAGAGCGCTTTCAGTCAAGCGAGACTTCAAATCGGTGATCATAGAGCGTCTATGAGGGAGAGCTTGGAAAATCAGTACTCTTCGGAGATTGGATCCATTCGGAAAGAAGAAATTTTGGACTTGCAGAATCACAAATGGAGATAGACGAAGCTTATGAAGAAATGCTAGCGGAACTTGCGCAGGATGTTGCTTCGCCCGGAAGCGGTGATGAACAAGCTTCTTTTCCACCACCACCAACGAAAATTCCTCCGGACCATGAAGAATTTATGAGATTTGTTAGAGATAATACATAGACTAATATGTAACTTGTATTTTGGCACATCTTCCTTAGTTTTTTTTTTCTTTTAATGGTGGTATTAGTACTTTGTTGTGCTCATTCCATTGGGGGGAGGAAGACAAAGAAAGATATTGCTAATATATAATTATATATACATACTATATATATTTATATAGATATATATAAGCAATTTATATTAGTATATACATATATAGTTTACAAAAAATTTTCCTAGATAAAAAAAAATTAAAAAAAATAGCTCGGAACGGAAAAGCCCGTTTAGGCCTGCAGGCCCGGCCTATTTAGCCCGGGACCATCTGGGCTTAGGACCGCAGTGGGCCGGTTCCACTCATTTGGCCCGTTAGGCCCGGGACCGCCTAAGCCCCGCCTGCCTAAGCCCAGGCCCGTTTGGCCTATTTAGGCCCGGGCCCGAACCACAATACAACCTTAATTAAGGTAATAAAAACATCAGGGAAGAAGAACGTAAGAAGAATGACAAGGAAACGATGCAGACAAACACAAGTGACGTAAATGGAAGTTAGCAACAAGAATTACTACCAAGGTACCGCCTCGTAGTCTCATTTTACAATCACAACCACAATCTTCCCTAATAACACCGCGGGAGCCGTACATTTAGTTTTTGAAAATAATATTTCCGAAATAGCTACCCGTGTTTTAGCCCACCTTGTTACACCGCGTGGCTTCAAATAGTTCCCCTACTAGCAACACGCATATCAAGCCCACCTTATCTCACCGCATACGTATCAACCACTATCCTTATACCACCTCATGCATATCAATATCACAATATATCACAAATCGCACCTCAAGTTCCCAATACCACAACTTGCCAAAGAAGCCAACAATAATAGTGTTTCCAATTTATATAGCTAATGGCTCAACCACAATACGTACAAGAGTCTCAACAATAGCAACCGAAAGTGAATAACTCAACAAGAATGGTATTTCAAACATTTATAACTTTGCCTCAATGTGATCACGACTTTCACAACTTCAACACCAAACTCGACAATAAGATAGTCTAAGAAATAACAACTTCAGGTAAGGTAACTCACAGTTAAATATTTAACAGGGCAATGAGAAGACAGTAACTTCAACTAAGCATGTAAGAGCAAATAACAAGTAAGAGATGAGACAAGTATTTATAATGTCAAGTAAATCATCTAAGGATATATTAACGATGACGAAGATAACATGTTATGACAATTCAATTAAATGCATGGAAAGAATCTACATAACTTTAACCGGTCAATTACCATATTTAACCCGTGTACCCACTTGTCACCTTGCGAACACGGCCTTCATGTACCATAATTAATACAAAACAAAACTAATCCTAAGGGGTAATTCCTCTACACAAAGTTAGGCAAGACACTTACCTCAAAATACGCTAACTCAATCCGCTAGTAAGCCTTTTCCACGAATATCCAACTCCGAACGGCTCAAAACTAGCCAAAACAACTTTATACCATAAAAAAAAGCATAGAAAACTCTTCCGGACAATAAAGTTGCAATCTTTAAAGAAAGAAATAGTCAACTCAAAAAGTCAACCCCTAGCCCGCGTCTCAAAACCTGACCAAACTTACAAAATCGGAACATCCATTCAATAACGAGTCTAGTCATACAAAAATTATTCAAATCCGACCTCAAATCGCCTTTCTAATTCTCAAAATATAGCTTATGAAGTTTTCACAATTTTCCCAATTTTTCTAACCCAAAACACTAATTAAATAGCAAAAACAATGATGGGTTCATGCAAAATAATAAAATCCGAGTTAGAATCACTTACCCCAATCAACTCCTTGAAAATCTTTTCAAAAATCGCCCAAAATCGAGGTCTCTAGGTCATAAGATGAAAAATCGATCAAACCCTTGATTTTGAAATAACATACTGCTGCCTAGTTATTGCCTTTCGTGATCGCGTAAAAACACTCGCGATCGCGGAGAACAAATTCCCCCTGGTCAAAAAACCTCCTTCGCGATCACGTGAACTCAGTCGCGAATGTGGAAATCTGCCTTCCTAAGCTACGTGATCGAGCTTCATTCCACACGAACACGAAGAACATCGCATGCCTGAGCTCAGTCTCTCCTTCCTTATACACGATGCGGTCCCACGCACGCGTTCGCGATGCACAAGCTCTTCAACCTTCACGATCACACGCGTTCGCGATGCACAAGCTCTTCAACCTTCACGATCACATCCCTGTCTTCGCGAACGCGAAAAGTTAAACTCCATAAGTCCTTAAGGAATCTAAGCGATCGCGGGTAAACCTTCGCGCACGGCTAGAAGGAAACCAGAATAGAAAAACCAGCAGTCCTATTTCAAGAATAAATGGTCCGAACTCAATCCGAAACACACTCGGGGCCCCCGGGACCCCATCCGAACATACCAACAAGTCTTAAAACATGATACGAACTCGCTCAAAGCCTCAAATCACATCAAAAAACACTGAAACAATGAATCGCACATCGATCCAAGCCTAATTAACTTATGAAATTCTAACTTCTAAAACTAATGGCAAAACACACCAAACCAACTCCAAGTGATCTCAAATTTTGGACACAATTCATAATTGACACAACAGACCTATTATAACTACTGGAACCGAAATCCAAACTCGATATTAATAAAGTCAGCTTTCGGTCAAACTTCTCAACCTTCTAAACCTTTAACTTTCTTTCACCAATTCAAGCCGAAACGACCTACAGAACTCCAAATCATTATCCGGACACGCTCTCGAGTCCAAAATCACCATGCGGAGCTATCAGAACTGTCAAAACCCCATTCTGGAGTCGTCTACACAAAAGTCAAACTCTGGTCAACTTTTTCAGCTTAAGCTTCCAACTACTGGACTAAGTGTCCCATTTCACTTCGAAACTCACCCGACACCGAAACCAACTACCTAACAAGTCACATAACTACAATATAACATAGAGGAGACAATAAATAGGGGAACATGGCTAAAATACTCAAAACGACCGGCCAAATTGTTACATCCTCCCCCACTTAAAATAAACGTTCCTCTTGAACGGGTGTAGAGACATACCTGAAGTGGTTAAAAGATAAGGACAACAACTACACATATCATGCTCGGTCTCCCAAGTCGTCTCCTCTGAACTCTCCACTAAACCTTTACTGAAGCAAAGCTCTTTGACCCCAACTTTCGGATCTACCTGTCCAAGATGGCCATCGACTCCTCAACATAGGACAAATCTTCTTCCAATTGGACCGAGCTTAAAACTAACACATATGACGGATCACCGTGATACTTTTGGAGCATAGAAACATGGAATACCGGATGAACTGCAGATAGACTATGTGGCAATGCTAGATTTTAGGCAACCTCACAAATCCTCTCAAGAATCTCAAAAGGTCCGATATACCTGGGGCTCAACTTGCCCTTTTTCCCGAACCTCATAACACCCTTCTTGGGAGAAACTCGGAGCAAGACCCGCTCTCCAACAGTGAATGCAACATCATGAACCTTCCGATCTGCATAACTCTTCTGTCTAGATTGGGCTGTACGAAGCCAATCCTGGATCAACTTGACCTTCTCCAAGGCATCTCGAACCAAATCCGTGCCTAATAACCTTATCTCTCCTGGCTCAAACCAACCAACCGGGGAATGACAACGTCTACCATATAGGGCCTCATAAGGGGCCATCTGAATACTCGATTAGTAGCTGTTGCTATAGGCAAATTCCGCAAGCGGTAGGAACTGATCCCAAGAACCCCCGAACACCATAACATAGGCACAAAGCATATCCTCCAATATCTAAATGGTGCTCAAACTGTGTATCAGTCTGAGGGTGGAATGTTGTACTCAACTCAACCCGTGTGCCGAACTCACATTGTACGACTCTCCAAAAGCGCGATGTAAACTGCGTACCTCGGTCTGAGATGATGGATACTGGCACGCCATGAAGTCAAACAATCTCGCAAATATGGACCTGAGCCAGCTACTCTGAAGAATAAGCAGTTACCACTAGAATGAAATGAGCCAACTTGGTCAGCCTATCTTCTGAATCATTGGGACCCCAACAACAAAACCTATGGTAACTCGCTCCTATTTCAAACTCAGGAATCTCAAGTCTCTGAAGCAACCCACCTAGCCTCTGGTGCTCATACTTCACCTGCTGACAATTTAGGCGCCCAGCTATGCACTCCATTATATCTTTCTTCATTCTCCTCCACCAATAGTGTTGCTTCAAATGCTGATACATCTTAGCGGCACCCGGATGAATGGAGTACCATGAACTATGGGCCTCCTGAAGAATCAAGTCACTTAACAGATCCACATTGGGCACACATAATCGGCTTTACATCCACAACACACCGTCATCTCCGATAAAAACCTCCTTGGCATTGCCATGTTGTACCATGTCCTTAAGGACAAACAAATGGGGGTCGTCATACTGTCGCTTTTTGATGCTATCATATAAGAAAGACCAAAAACCACATAAGCCAGAACTCGACTGGGCTCTGAAACATCTAATCTAACAAACTAGTTGGCCAATGCCTGAACCTCCAATGCTAATGGCCTCTCCACTGCTGGTAGATATGCTATACTGCCCAAACTTTCCGCCATTCGACTCAAAGCATCGGCCACCATGTTGGCCTTCCCGAGATGATATAGAACAATGATATCATAGTCCTTAAGCAACTCTAACCATCTCCACTGTTGCAAGTTATGATCCTTCCATTTGAACAAATACTATCAACAATGGTGGCCGTTATAGACCTCACAAGGAACACCGTACAAATAGTACCGCCAAATCTTCTAGGCATGAACAATCAGTGCTAATTCCAAGTCGTGGACATGATAATTCTTCTCATGAACTTTTAGCAATCTAGATGCATAGGCAATTACCCTACTTTCTTGTATTAATTCCGCGCCAAGGCCAACATGTGATGCATCACAGTACACAGTGTAATATCCCAAACCCGTAGGCAACACCAATACTAGAGCTGTAGTCAAGGCAGTCTTGAGCTTTTGAAAGCTCTGCTCGCACTCCTCGGTCACCTGAAAGGAGCACCCTTCTGGGTCAATCTAGTCATATGTGCAGCAGTTAATGAGAAACCTTCTACGAAATGACGGTAATACATGGCCAAACCAAGAAAACTCCGGATCTTAGTAGCTGAAGGCAGTCTGGTCCAACTCTACACTGTTTCAATCTTCTTTGAATCTACCTTGATCCCTTCACTCGATAGCACATGACCCAAAAATGCCACCGAATCAAGCCAGAATTCACACCTTGAAACTTTTGCATACAACTTCTTTTCTCTCACGGTCTGGAGCATAATCCTTAAATGCTGCTCATGATCCTCCCGGCTGTGGGAGTACAACAAGATGTAGCCAATAAACACAACGTTGAATGAATCATGATAGGGTGGAATACACTATTCATCAGGTGCATGAATGCTTCTGGGGCGTTGGTCAGCCCAAATGACATCACAAGCAACTCGTAGTGACCATACCGAGTCCTGAAAGCAGTCTTTGGAATATTCGGATCTCAGATCTTTAGTTGATGATACCCAATCTGCAAATCAATCTTTGAGAATACTCTAGAACCCAGTAGCTGATCAAATAAGTCATTAATGCCTGGTAATTGATATTCGTTCTTCATTGTAACCTTGTTCAACCGTCGATAGTCAATACACATACGCATAGAACTATTCATTTTTCTTCACAAACAGAACTGGAGCACCACAAGGTGTCACACTAGGCCAAATGAAACCTTTATCAAGCAACTTTAGCAACTTCTTCTTTAACTCCTTCAACTCCACTGGGGCCATAAGTTATGGTGGAATAGAAATGGGCTGAGTGCCCGGCAACAAGTCGATACCAGAATCAATATCCCTATCGGGCGGCACGCCCAAAAGATTTGCCGAAAATACATCTGGATAGTCTCTTACTATTGGAACTGACTCAACGGTATGAGTATCAATACTAACATCTCTCCACTCCAACCCGCGGTAAACTTGGCATTGGCAATGTCACCGTCTTGGCCTGACAATCAAGAATAGAATGATAGGGTGACAATCAGTCCATGCGTAAGATAACATCAAAGTCTACCATACTGTGAAACAACAGATCAACTCTGGTCTCAAAACCATCAATAACAACTAAACACGACCGATACACATGGTCAACAATAATAATATCTCCCACGGGCGTGGACACATAAACAAGTGAACTCAAAGAATCACGAGACATACGCAAATACAGAGCAAAGTAAGATGATACATATGAATAAGTGGAGCCTGGATCAAATAAAATAATGCATCTCTTTGACAAACCGGAACAATACCTGTGATAACTGCATCTGATGCAACCACCTCCGTCCTACCCGGAAAGGCATAACATTTAGCCTGGCCTCCCTCTCTAGGGTGACCCCTACCCGCCTGACCTCCATCCCTAGCTGGTTGTGCAGGTGGAGCAGCAACTAGAGCGATAACCATGGCCTGAAAAGTCTGGGGACCCTGTGGAATGCGTGGAGCCTGAGTAGTCGGTGGAGGTGCACCCCTCCTAAGTCAGGGGCAATTCCTCACCATATGACGAGTATCACCATACTCAAAATAAGCTCTTGGAAGATGTGGTTACTGAAATTGGCTCAGAACTGGTCAGCTGGACTGACTGCTGAAAGCACCCAGTGCAGGAGGTGCACTAGATAGTGGCGATGCATAATAGGCAACCTGAGACCTGGGAGTAGCCGGGGTACCACTAGAAGCTAGAAGTGTTGAATGAACTGGACGGCTCACAAAGACTCTACCATGACGATCTACAACTAGGGCACAAGCACCACTATATCCCTCAGAATCTTGAGGCCTCTTGGCCTCCTTGTCCTCTCTTTCCTGGCCCTGCATACTCTCCAATCTCCGCGCGATCTCTACCACCTCCTGATATGGGGTATCTGTGTCCAACTCTCGAGCCATGCTGAATCTAACACTGTAATTGAGCCCCTCGATAAATCGACAAACTCGCTCTCTAATTGTGGAAACCAAGGTAGGTGCATGTCGGACAACTCACAGAATCTGACAGCATACTCTAATGCTGCCTCCCTAACCTCAGGCTGAACTGGGACAACCAGGTGCATTGGTATAACCTCTAGGACCTGGTCAACATGGACCCGCTGCTTTGAGGTACGGACCGCGAGTGTCTGAGCTTCTCCCCTAGCTTGAGATGTGGCTGGTGCAAGTGGAATCAATCCCACCTGAACTAGAGTACCAAATATGCTCAAGAACTGTGCGAGGGTCTCCTGGAGTGCAGGGGTGGCAACAGGCGTCTCAAGTTCTTTACCCCCAACTCGAGCTACTGGTGGCTCCTCCATGGTATCTCGGGCAGGTTCTCTGGCTGCACCACGTGCCCCTCCTTGCCTCTCCCCCGGCCCCGGCCTCTCACAGCTCTAGCAGTGGTGCGGGTGTTTGATCGTCAAATCCAGTGGTGCGTGTCCTCACCATCTGTGAGCGAATAGAAGAAAAAGATTCAAAATTTCGAAGTCAACAAATTCGCACGATAAGGAATCAAAGAAAGTGAAGTTTCCTAACAATTCCATAGCCTCTCAAAGATAAGTATAGACGTCTCCGTACTGATCCGCGAGACTCTACTTAACCTGCTTAAGACTCATAACACCTACGAACCTTGTGCCTTGATACCAACTTGTCACGATCCCAATCTCCCTCCGTAGGATATCATGACGGCATATAGTCTTTAAGACTAGGTAAGCCTAACATACATGAATACTTAACGGAAATGGTACTAAAACATCCTTTTAAACCAATAGCTATCATAAAAAGGACTCCATGATACAACTGAAAATAATACCCGAAATATGGTGAGACTGAGTCTTAAGCTCTACACGAGTATACTTGAATATCCCTATATGTCAATATTTATTATAGGAATAAGCAATAGAAACTAGGATAGAGGGTAACTCTAAGGCTTGCGAACGCTGGCAGGTATACCTTGAAGTCTCCGATCCAAGCTTGACTTGCGGATGCCGAGGCTGGTATGAAGTACCATGATCTGCACCAAAAGATGTGCAGAAGCGTAATATGAGTACACCAGTACCCAGTAAGTATCAAGCCTAACCTCAGTAGAGTAGTGATGATATCAGGTCAAGATACCTACTGGAATAAATAAAATAACTCAACAAGTATAGTGCGGTATAATAATGGAAACAACAGAGATAATACAATGGAGATATACAACAAGAATAGCTAGATTGAAATTAAGATAATAAAGACATCATACACGTAGTAAGAATGACAAGGAAACGATGCAGACAAACACAAGTGACGTAAATGGAAGTTATGAACAAGAATCACTATTGAGGTACCACCTTGTTGTCTTATTTCACAATCACAACCACAATCTTTCCTTATAACACTATGGGAGCCTAACATTTTATTTTTGAAAATTATTTTCCTAAAATAGCTACACGCGTTTTAGCTCACCTTATCACACCACGGGGCTTCAAGTAGTTCCCCTACTAACAACACATGTATCAAGTCCACCTTAACTCACAACATGCATATCAACCTCTATCCTTATACCACCACATGCATATCAATATCACAACATATCACAAATCGCACCTCATGTTCCCAATACCACAACTTGCCATAGAAGTCAACAATAATAGTGTTTCCAATTTATATAGCCCAAGGCTCAACCACAATACGTACAAGAGTCTCAACAATAGCAACCGAAAGTGAATAATTCAACAAGAATGGTATTTTAACAATTTATAATAATTCAACAAGAATGGTATTTTAACAATTTATAACTTTGCCTCAATGTGATCACGACTTTCACAACTTCAACACCAAACTCGACAATAAAGTATTCTAAGAAATAACAACCTCAGGTAAGGTAACTCATAGTTAAATATTTAACAGGGCAATGAGAAGACAGTAACTTCAACTAAGCATGTAAGAGCAGATAACAAGTAAAACATGAGACAAGTACTTATAATTTAAAGTAAATCATGTAAGGATAGATTAGCAATGGTGAAGATAACATGTTATGACAATTCAATTAAAGGCATGGAAAGAATCTACATAACTTTAACCTGTCAATTACCACAGTTCGCCCATGTACCCACTCGTCACCTTGGGTACACGGCCTTCACGTACCACAATCAACACAAAACAATACCAATCCTAAGGGATAATTCCCCCATAAAAAGTTAGGCAAGACACTTACCTCAAAACATGCTAACTTAATCCGCTAGTAAGTCTTTTCGCAAATATCCAACTCCAAACAGCTCAAATCTAGCCAAAATAACTTTATACCATAAATACAAACCATAAAAAACTACTCCGAACAATAAAGTTGCAATCTTTAAAGAAAAAAAGTCAACTCAAAAAGTCAACCCTTGGCTCGCTTCTCGGACCCCGACCAAGCTTACAAAATTCAAATACCCATTCCATAATGAGTCCGACCATACTAAAATTATTCAAATCCGACCTCAAATCGCCTTTCAAATCCTCAAAATATAGCTTATGAAGTTTTCACAATTTTTTCCAATTTTTTTTAACACAGAACACTAATTAAATGGTAAAAAAGATAATGGGTTGATGCAAAATAATCAAATCCGAATTAGAATCACTTACCCCAATCAAATCCTTGAAAATCTCTTCAAAAATTGCCCAAAACCAATGTCTCTAGGTTAAAGGATGAAAAAGAGAACAAACCCTCGATTTTGAAAAGCATACTGCTGCCCAGTTATTGCCTTTCGCGATCGCGTAAAAACACTCGCGATCGCAGAGAACAAATTTCCCTGCTGAAAAAACCACCTTCGCGTCGCATGAACTCAGTCGCGAACGCGGAGCACAACCTTCCTAAGCTACGCAATCGCGCTCCAGGCCACGCGAACGCAAAAAACATCGCGTGCCTCAGCTTATTCTCTCCTTCCTTATACGCGAACGTGGTCCCATGCACGCGTTCGCAATGCACAATTTCTTCAGCCTTCACGATCACATCCCTGTCTTCGTGAACGCATAAAGTAAAATTCCATCAGTTCCTAAGGACTCTACACGATCGCGGGTAAACCTTCGCGAACGCATAGAAGGAAACCAGAAAAGAAAAACCAGTAGTCCTATTTCAAGAACAAGTGGTCCGAACTCAATCCGAAACACAGTCGAGGCCCCCAGGACCCCGTCCGAACGTATCAACAAGTCTTAAAACATGATACGAACTCGTTTGAAGCTTCAAATCACATAAAACAACACTAAACTATGAATTGCACATCGATTCAAGCCTAATGAACTTCTGAACTTGTAACGTCTAAAATTAATGCCGAAACATACCAAACCAACTCCAATTGACCTCAAATTTTGCACACAAGTCATAATTGACACGACAAACCTATTCCAACTTCTGGATCCGATATCAATAAAGTCAACTTCCGGTCAAACTTCTCAACCTTCCAAACCTTCAACTTTCTAACTTTCTTCAATTCAAGCCAAAACGACCTATGGACCTCCAAATCAATATCCGGACATGATCCCAAGTCCAAAATCACCATACAGAGATATTGGAACCATCAAAAATCTATTCCGAAGTCGTCTACGCAAAATCTAAACTCCAGTCAACTCTTTCAGCTTAAGCTTCCAACTTTGGGACTAAGTGTCCCATTTCACTCCGAAACATACCTGAAACGAAAACCAACCATCCCGGCAAGTCACATAACCATAATATAACCTAGAAGAGGCAATAAATAGGGGAACAAGGCTAAAATACTCAAAATGACCGGCCGAGTCGTTATATATTAATACTAGCTTGGGATGATATGAAAATTTCATAATCAACTCTCAAACACACGTAGGATAGACATCCCATCAACCGAAAACCTTCCAGTTAACTTAATTCCGTAGAACAAAATCACAACACGTAACAGTCTCCCCATTCCTGTAGAGTACATCATCCGCAAGTCTTCACAAACTCGTCGGAACCCATTAGCCCATAACCAAATCATCAAAACTTAATCCTTCTAAATCAACCAAGTCACATAGACTGCTAAAAGCAAGAGTACCTCAACATGAAAATGCTTGCATTGAAGAACCCTTTAATGAATCTGAAGTTGTTTCTTTCACCTTTCTACTACTGCAATCTAGAATCAATAATGGTATAGAATACCACAAG
Organism: Nicotiana obtusifolia; assembly: GCA_002018475.1. Taxonomy (NCBI): domain Eukaryota; kingdom Viridiplantae; phylum Streptophyta; class Magnoliopsida; order Solanales; family Solanaceae; genus Nicotiana; species Nicotiana obtusifolia. Next base: position 63,018 of record MCJB01028094.1, read on the forward strand.
TCTCGGCACCATCCAATCTAAGCCCGAATTCGTAACTATATGCAAATTCGAAAATCCTTAAATACCACATATGAGTCCCGAGCCCATTGGAACCTTCCCAAAAGTCATTCACCTGCTCTAATCCCCAATGCGTAGCCAATACGCACCGGACAATCCATGCTCCACCAACACATGTATATCCAAAATAAGCACCCAAGGGATTCCTTTTCCTTGCACATTACATCCACAACGAGTATCAAACCTGAACCATTCCAGGACCTCTATATTCCCATAAGGTGTAGTACATCACATCCAAATGATCCCTTGGTCAAAATCATCCTTGATGAAATCTTTCTCAAATCATAGCAAATCCACAAGTAAATCCTAGTATAAGAACTAATATAACGCATGACACGATCGTTGATAACAGACTCCCCCACTTGGCTCGAAGCCATAGAACACATCACTTGTAACCCACAGTACCCTTCCTTCGTAGTTGTTCCAGTCTCGCGCTGTTAATCAACTGAATATTTCATAAACTCTCTGCCAAGTGAAGTGTATACTCTTCCTTAATCCCTCCGAAATGGTAGTATATGTATTCCACTAAATAGAAGCATCATACGAATCACACAACCTCATACCACTAGGTAGCCTCAAATCAACATCTTACCATGACCCTACCATGGTTACAACAACTGGGCAACCAATTAATCCTTTCGAGTCTGTACTCATCAACCAAATACAAGAATCTACTACATCACACAAAGGAACCATGGAAAGATCTACCACCTAATCTGCTTCCAAGGCTAGACAGCACATCGCAGCGATAATTAAACATCCATAGACCTTCGTAGTTCGTCCACAACATCACAAGTCATCGGTGCATGGCTGATACCAAGTGCGTAACATCACATACGAGTGAGTAGGAAGGAATCGAAGGTGCATGCTTCAAGCAGAAACAAGTTCGCACGATAAGGAAAGAAAGAAGGGAAGTTTCCTAGATGCCCTGTATCCTCGCGATGATAAGTATGGACGTCATCGTACCGATTCGCAAGGCTCTACTAAACACTTGCTCATGACTCGTAGAACCTATGAACCTAGAGCTCTGATACCAACTTGTCACGACTTGAGTAATGTCGTGATGGCACCTAACCCAACCCGCTAGGTAAGCCAAACTGTATAATTTACTACTACAATAAGAAATCATCTATATTATAAATAAGACATCAAAAGATTTTAATACATCTACCCAGAGGATTAGTAGTACAAGTCATGAGCCACTATGATTTAAGTATACAAAATTGATGTGAGAAATAAATACAATATCTATTTAAAAGTTATATAAACAGAAATGAAATCCTAAGCTACCATGAATAAAAAGGTGGCATGAATTCGGTACGCCGGTACGTCTCAAATGTAAAGCTCCGTCTTAACAGCTACTCAGTTCCAGAATCTGCACGCAAGGTAAGAAGTTTACTATAAGTACAACCGACCCCATGTACTTAGTATGTAAGTTGGCTAACCTCAGAGAAATAGTGACGAGGTTTTCATGTCAAAATATACTCACTTTGTAGAACTTTTGCAGCTCAATAACGTGTATAATACAGAGAAAATATTCCCAAAAAGACAACCACAGAATAAAGAATATCAACAGTAAAGGTGCACACTTGGGATAAGGTAATAAACAAACTCTACCAATTAGACATGTTTAACAAATACAACTTGCAACAATCCCCGCTCAGAAAGAGGTATGTACCACATAATTTCTGCACTTAATGCTCACACATGATTGTAACTTTGTGCCCAACATGATCCGATTCCATATCAAAGGCCAAATAACCTGTTCGAAAGAACCTTTCAAGAATCAACTATATCAATGCTTGATGGCAACTTCCTTATCATGACTATCCGATATGCTACCAACAACTCAACAAAAGATGAGATATCGACTCTGCGTAGGTAAACCCTTTTTGACATCTAAATTATCAAATAATGATAGAGGCATAGATTAGCATGTTAAGAAAAAAACGCAATAAACCATGTAAAAATGTGTGACACATATAAAGAAGTCATAAGCACAAACAAGAATGCCACTCTCGTACCACCACACAAACATAATCAGTAAAATCGCCCCTAGGCCCACAAATTACATCCCTACAATGCTATCCTTATTTCGCTGCATGTGCACGTAACAATGAAATGCATCCCTTATTTTGCCACATGCGCATATCGCCACCCTTATTTCGCCACGTGAGAAGCCTGAGAAAATGCCACCCTTATTTCGCTCCACGCGCACAATAATAGACACAATCGCACGACAAACACCTCGTGCTGACACCCCCAATCAAAATCGCATGACAAAGACCATGTGCCACAATATCATCACAATCGCATGGCAAAGACCTCGTGCCACAATATCATCTCAATCAATCAGCTCAACATGTCCACAAGTTCCATAACCACAACGATACAATATAACAAATTATCTTCAAGAGGCATATCCTCATAACTCATCAATAAAGCACACGAGGACATGATAGCAGTAAAATGCAAATAAGGCATGACTATGGCTAAATCAATTATAGCAACCAAGTACAAGTAGTCATACAAAGGATCGCATATGTATCACAGAGCTCACCCGTCTCAATCAAGGTACATCACAAGAACAAGTACGGATGTGTGCTCATAAATTGCGTGTATTTATCTCCGAGGCAACCTCTAGCATAAGTCTCAAGATTTGCTTATCATGTTCAAAAAACGGTAACATTAATTATGCTCATATAGTCAATTAATGGAGTAATACATAGAATCAAATAGAACACACAACCAAATAAAGCATAGAGTGAGCTAGAATCAACCCCGAGCATGAATACCCATTGCACATGTATATACGCTCGTCACCTCATATATACATCACTCCTACATGTAACAAAAAAAATAACAATTAGTAGGAAGAAATCCCTCAATTAAAGCTAGGTAATTCACTTACCTCAAACAAGCCAAAATAATAATCTAAAATGCCTTCCCGTGCAAATCGACCTTCGAACGGCTCGAATATAGCGAAAAACAACTGAGTAACATCAAATAATGCTATAGGAACCCGAATGATAAAGATCGAATCTTTAATCAAATGCTCAAAGTCAACCAAAAAGTCAACCAGAGCACGCACCTCGGAACCCGGCAAAACTCACAAATCCCGATAACCCATTTGAATATGAGTCCAACCATATAAGTTTCACCCAAATATGACTCTGAATCGATGTTCAAATCTCAATTATTCACTTTAGAATTTTTTTTCCCAAAAAACCCTCAATTTGTCTATTAGATTCATCAATCAAATGCCAAAATTAAAATGAAATCATGTACAATAATCAAATCCGAGCCAAAAATACTTACGCCAATCCAAGTGGTGAAAATTGCCTCAATCCGAGCTCCCAATATCAAAATATGATAAAATGAGCTCAAAGTCAGAAAATGACAACTTATATGCATTGCCCAGAGGTTCCCTTTGCGATTGCAGGACCTACTTCGCGATCGCAAAGCACAAGGATCAACACTGCCAAAAATGACCTTCGCATTCGTGTCTCTGACCTCAAGAACACGATGACCTCAAATGCTAATCCCTTCGTGAACACGTCATGGGCCTGGCGAACGTGATAGAGAATTCACTAGCTCCCCACTTTCAACCGCGAGTGCAACCCCTCTATGCGAACGCGATATGCAGGCTACTCAACCTCCGCAAATGCAACAACCTAACCAAGAACACGGAGAGGAAAATTCCATCCATCTCCAACATACACTACATGAAAGGAAATATTCCTTTGCGATCGTGGAGAGCACCCATGGCACCAAAAACCAACAATGCCCAGCACCTCCAAAATGGTCCCAAATCAATACGAATCACAAGCGAGGCACCCCGGACTGGTCCAGATAGATTAAAAAAACATATCTAAAAGCCTGGAACATCATATATAACATCAAAACCATGAATCGAAGACCACGATCATTCAAACTTCGCCGAATTAATTCTACAAATCAACTCGGAATGAGTCCAAACTTTGATCACAAGTTTTAAATGACAAAACGAACCTATTACAAGTCCAAGGATTAATAATCCAAACTGGATAACACAAAAGTCAACTCCCGATCAAACTTATATAATTTTTAAACCATCAAATTGCCAACTTTTACCCAATAGAACTAAATCAACCTAGGAACCTCCAAGCCACAATCCAAACATACGCCTGAGTCTAAAATCACGACAAACCTATTGAAACCATCAAAACATGAATCCGAGGTCATTTATTCACAAGTAAAACCTGGTCAACTCTTCCAACTTAAACCTTTTAAAGTGAGAATTACTCTTTCTAATCAATCCTGAACTTCTTGCAAATCAAAATCAACCATGAACGCAAGTCATAATACATATAATAAAGCTACTCGAAGTTTCAAACCACCAAATAGAATGCCAAAGCTCAAAATTACCGATCGGGTCATTACATCAACTGGTCGAGGAGGCGACTTGGGAGACCGAGCATGATATGCAGAGCATATATACTCACATTTTTTATATCCTATGTATGATTTTAAACTCGTTTGAGAATGAACGTTGTTTAAGAGGGCGAGAATGTAACGACCCAGCCAGTCGTTTGGTTTATTTGAACCCCGTTTCCCAATTTGATGCTTCATATATGTTTAGTTGTCGTTTTTGACTTGCGGAGATGGTTGGTTTGATTCCGGGAAAGATTTAGAGTGATTTGGAATACTTAGTTCTTTTGTTGGAAGCTTATGTTAAAAGAGTTAACTAAAGTTTGACTTTTGCATAAACGACTGATGGTTCTAATAGGTTCATATGGTGATATTGGACTTAGGCATATGTCCAAATTTGGATTTGGAGGTTCCTAAGGTATTTGGCACTATTGGCCAAAAGTTGGTAATTTGAAGGTTTGAAGAGTTCCTAAGTTTAACCCGGGTATGACTTTTCTGATAACAGACTCAAATTTTATTTATGGAAGTTTGAATAGGCTCATTTTGTCATTAAGACTTATGCACAAAGTTCAGGTTCATTCCAGATTGGTTAGACTGAATTGGACGCTTGGTTTGAGGTTTGAATGTTCATGAACTTAAGAGAAGTTGTATTTGCATTTTCGCATTTTATTCCTTTTTGTGATTTTATCGTATGTATTTTGAGACTTTAAATAGGTCCGGGTAGTGTCTATGGATTTGTTAGTGTGACTGGACAGGATCCCGGGTGGCTCAGGTGAGATTCGGACCACCAGGAGCAAATTTAAAAGTTGTAGATTTTGCTAGTGTGACGATCTTCTTCGCGATCATAGAGGCTTGATCGCGATCGCGGAAGGCTTTTGGTGATGGGCAGTTTTTTATGCTTCATGTTTATGATTGGGATGTAGCATTCGCAATGAGTTGTGACTGGGTGGCCTTCGCGTTTGCAACAATGGGTCATGTTCACGTAGGAGGATGGCAGGTTGGGGGATTTTTGTAGCTGAGCCTTTGCGTTCGTGAGGGGTAGATTGCATTCGCGAAGGCTAGAGGGACTTGTTCAGTGCATTTGCAGGATGGGGGCCATTTTCTTGAAGAGTTAGTTTGGGTTTGCTTCGCGAACACAAGGCAGTGGATGCATTCACGAGGCTATCACTAGAGCAGACTTTAAGAGTTCTTATTTCGGGACTTAGACCTATTATTTCATATTTTGAGCCCTAGACATTGAGAGGTGGAGATTGTTTTAGAGGAACTTCACTACTACTATCACGACCCAACTCTCCATCGAAGCCGCAACGACATCTAATTCTACTTTGCTAGGCAAGCAAACAGTTTCAGAATGACAACGAATTAAATTAAACGATATTTAATAAACTAAAGAACAAAAATATCACGAAATAACTACGAACAACAGTAATACCATTACAACCATTCTAATGATCTGTTGTCGACAAGTACGTGAGCACTACTGAATATCAAAATACAAGGCCAAATCCTCAATACAAAGTACATCTCTATGCCTACATGTCAAGTCAATATCGTTGTAGTGGAACTATCAAGTATGAGCACACTCAGTACACTCACGGTGCCTGGCACAAAACCCCTCAATATCACACACACAACAACACTCAGCACTGTACGGGTGCCTAGCATACATTTCCCTCATCAAAGCACGTGTATATATATATCACTGTGCCTGCACTCACTATAACTATTAGACTCCAGAGGGGCGGATCCTGACCCAAGCGCTAATCAATAGCCAGCATTGCCTGTTGCGGCGTGCAACCCGATCCAAATATATATCAATAGCCAATATAGCCTATTGCGGCATACAACCCGATCCAAATATCAATCAATAGCCAATATGGCCTGTTGTGGCGTGCCATCCAATATAAATATCACTCACAACACGGATCTACGACCCACATCAGTCAACAACCACTCAAGTCTCAAGGGCTCACAATCTGATAGAAATCAGTCTAAACAGTATCACATATGGAATACAACAACAACATGAGATTTAACAAACAATTAATGTACAGAGACTGAGATGTGACATGCAAATGAGGATTCATGACTGGGTAAATACCTGCAGTTACAACATAAAGCTCAAAACAGTAAGAATAGCTCTATTATGTCTCAACCAAATAAGCAAATAACTTAAACATGATTTCTAACCCGAAACATAGCTCAAATAATCAAGTGAATAAAGAAAACACGGATATAATAAAGCATGATAGTAGAATAAGTCCGATAAGAGTCTAAACTCCACTCGGATCATGAATACTCCGGTGCACACACGCACGCCCGTCACCTAGCATGTGCATCACTCCGACAAATCTCATATAACATAGTTCACAGGATTAATTACCCTCAAATCCAAGTTTAGATATGTTATTTACCTCAAAAAGCATAAATCAATACTCCAAAAAGCACTTTCCACGCGAATCGGCCCCCGAGCAACTCGAATCTAGTCCAAAACAACTTAATATCATCAATAAGAGCCATAGGAAACAATCCCACACAATAAAGCTAAGGTCTTTGATCAAAATCGGAAAGTCAACCTAATATGTCAACCCCGGGCCAGAACCCCAGAGCTCGGTCAAACTCAAAAATCCCGAACATCCATTCCGATACGAGTCCAATATATATATATATATATATATATATATATATATATATATATATATATATATATATATATATATATATA